>JAHUTJ010026870.1:0-13654 GCA_036250325.1 Characodon lateralis
TAAGAACAGGAAACTGAGGCTACAATTCGCACAGGCTCACCAAAATTGGACAATAGAAGATTAGAAAAACGTTGCCTGGTCTGATGAGTCTCGATTTCTACTGCGACATTCGGATGGTAGGGTCAAAAGTTGGCATCAACAACATGAAAGCATGGATCCATCCTGCCTTGTATCAACGGTTCAGGCTGGTGGTGGTGGTGTAATGGTGTGGGGGATATTTTCTTGACATACTTTGGGCCCCTTAGTACCAATTTAGCATCGTATCAACGCCACAGCCTATCTGAATATTGTTGCTGACCATGTCCATCCATTTATGACCACAGTGTACCTATCTTCTGATGGTTACTTGCAGCAGGATAACGCGCCATGTCATAAAGCACGAATCATCTCAGACTGGTTTCTTAACATGACAGTGAGTTCACTGTATTCAAATGGCCTCCACAGTCACCAGATCTCAATTCAATAGAGCACCTTTGGGATGTGGTGGAACAGGAGATTCGGATCATGGATGTGCAGCCGACAAATCTGCAGCATCTTTGTGATGCGGTCATGTCAATATGGACCAAACTCTCTGAGGAATGTTTCCAGTACCTTGTTGAATCTATGCCACGAAGGATTAAGGCAGTTTCGAAGGCAAAAGGGGGTCCAACCGGTACTAGTAAGGTGTGCCTAATAAAGTTAATAAAACTTGCATCTTCGTAACAGAAAAATGTTCACTCCAGTTTATATCTGAAAATACTGTTTTTAACAAATGAAATGTTAGCATCTTTAAGTAATTTGCATATGTTGTCCATAAACACTCTGTAAATTACATAAATTCAGCTGTCTACTGCATTGCTTCCTGTACATACTATTGTCATTTGCACTATCATCCATCATCCAGGCTTTTCAGTTTTTTTTGTTTTGATTGCTGCTCTAGAATTTTTTTTTCACATTTCATTCTTCTAAATCATGTTTGTCCTGGCTGTTTCAAGTTTTATTTTTCAAACTGTATTAACTATTGCACATATCAATGTATGCAACAGTGATAAAAAGTACTTTTACTCCTGGAAAAAGTATTTATCTAATCATGATCTCCCAGAACATTTACAAATAATAGATATTTAGTGTTTATCTTCAATATCCTAGCTCATACAGGCTCGAACGGGAGGAATCTGGATATTATGTAAACTTTAGGCGGACATCGTCAAACACACCCATAAGGTTCTGCCTTTTTTTATTCTCTAGATAAATTATACAGTTTTGTGAAAAAGTATATGCCACCTTATAGATTTCTTTTGTTTTTGCTTTGTCACAGTTTTACTGTGTTAATGTAAGCCTCTCAATGAAGAAGTTATGGAAGCTGATAAGATCACCGGATCTATGGTGTATCAACGCACCTAATCAGCTGATTTGTTGGAACAGCTGATTGTGAGTCTGTTGAGATAATTCTCAAACTACAAAACATGGAAGTAGGAGGAACATACCACCTGCGATGCTGCTGTACAACTGATGCAAAATTCAAGGACGCTGTATGTCTAATGAGCTTATTAGCCATCCACAACACCAAGGACTTTAGCAAGCTCATGGTACTCTGGATGAGGGGGCTTTTACAGTTAATAGATTTGCAGAACCTCTCTCAAAAAAATTCAAACTAACCCAATAAGGACAAAAAAGCTATTTCAACCAACCTGGCTCAATTTGAAAAACATATTTCCCCCTAAAAAAATGGCAACAATTGCCATTAAATGTCTCCAATAACTGGCAATGAGTCTTTTACATCGGTGTGGGTGAATTTTGGCCCACTCTTCTTTGAAGAATTATTTTAATCAAAGCACATTAGAGGGGTTTTGGGCATGAATGACCTGTAAAACGTCATGCTACAGCATCTTATTTGAATTTGAGTTTGGACTTTGATTAGACCATTTCAAATCCTTCTTTGTGTTATTTTAGGCATTCAGAGATGGATTTACTGTTGTGCTTTGAATTATTATCCTGCTGCATAACTCAAGTGTGCTTTGAGCTTAAGCCCATGAACCGAACAGTCTCCTTCGGGGGTTTTTCCAAGAGAGCAGAATTCATGGTTCCATCATGTAGGGGAATTCGTCTAGGCAAAAGCAAAGCAGCCCCAGACCATGTTTGAGTGTAGAGGTACGTTTGTACGTTTTTAAAGTAGGCTAGGTTGGTTTTCCTTGATAAACTGGCATTTGAAAACTGCATTTTGTATCTAAAACAATAAAGTGTGAAAAAAAGCATATAAAGAAGAAATCTGTGGGGGGCAAATACTTTCTCACAAATTGTATCATGAAATAACATATTTTTTGTGAATGTTTGTGATTATCTGTTACATTTGTCTGGAAATCTCAGTAACTGAAAACACACAATTCTCCACCTGATTCTCAATCTAAAATCTAAAGTCTCCACATTTCCTCCTTTTCTAGTAAACCATCTTGTGAAACATCAAACAAAAAGCTTCCAGATCCAAAAGCTATTGATGAAAATATTTACATGAATCTCAAGGTATGCTGTATATCTATTAATATTTGGTTTTAAAATTCAAGACACGTTTCAGTAGTTTTCTCTCAGTTAACTCCAACTTTCCCCTGTCTTTTTAGACATTACAAAATCAGACGGACCAACAGGTGGAATGCGTAGACAATATTTATGAAAATGTGGACCACACAACTTAATAAAAAAGCATCGTCTCACAGCTAATACTAAAAGTGTATCTTAAAGTATTGTCTGTATTTTGCATTGTTTGTTTTTCGTCTTCAAATGGGTGTGTGCATTGAGCTGGATTCAAAGTTTGTCAGTAGAATTAAGAAGGGGAGCACTGCACTGGTTTGCAACAAATGAATGTAAACCCCAAAATGTTGTGAAAGGGAACCTTTTCCTGCAGTTTGAGTTTTACAGGTTGGTTAACAGATGAAGCTATTAACCACCCCTTAAGAATGCTTCAATAACACACTGTTCAGAAAGTCAAAAATCTAATTAGATTACTTTAATTGTAATGGACTGAATGTTTAAGTTTTCATTAAGAGTATTTTAGGTGTCAAAAACTGAGGTCCGCCACCTGCTGCGTCTCTGACATTAATCAAAACAAACAGGGACTTTTATAATGCTTGCATCTAGATTGCAATGAGAAAATCTCATTTTACAGTCTAGTTTGTGTGTTTGTATGCATTGAGTCTTACCATTTAATAGGTAAATTATGACAGAACCTATATGTGCACAAGGATAACATGGAAACCACAGAAAGTAACTTCTGGGTGCAAGTCATTAGTGCTAACGATTGCCCCACAAAGGAGCCCTATGTGGCAAGGTGAAAACAATTATTGTCGTGTTCTCAAATATGAATCTACAGTATGCAATTGTCTTTTACAGTTTCCCAGGAAAACGTTAAATTATCGTGTTGTAGGAAATAGTTTGATAAATGTAACTAGGTGGTTTTGAAAAAAAAATTAAAAACAATTTTTTTAAAGATTCGTCTTTTTTCCTTGGCGTTCAACGCCACGTTTTTTTTTTTTTTTTCCTTTTGCATTAGTTGTTGTCTCATCTACCAATGTTTGATTTCTGTCTTAATTTATTGTCCTAATGTACAGCACTTTGGTCTAGCATTTCCTTTTAAATGGGCTTTGTAAATAATTTGAATTGGACTGGAAGGTACAAGAGGAGTTGTGATAATTTCCTGCACTGCCAGATTATTCTGTATAACTTTGGGAGTCCAAAACCTCAAACTTATCTAAATTTTCCACTTAAACGTTACTCTTATCCTGAAGCATCTTTTCGTTTTTTCATGTCTGTGATCAACTTACTTTCGCAAATCTGCCCGTTTACCCTTGTCCACAAACAGATCATGGAGATTAAGAACCTGCAAGAAAACCACATAGCTCAGGATTCTCAGCCTTCTCTCCAGGCTTCTTTACCTGTAACTCTGGAAATAAGTGAATAATTTTTTAACCTTACACTTGTTGTTCCTTGATGTGTTCATGCATTTGTGTCATTGAAGTTAGTCTACAAAGATGACAGATGTAAACAGTTGTTTCAAACAAAAGCTATGTATACACATCTTATCTATTTTCTATTATCATGCAATATTCAAAAATTTCAAATGTCAGAGATGTAGTTGGAAATGATGTTACGCCCTTGTTGAGACAGTTTTACTTGTAAGCCAGTAAACACTGGAATTTGGAACTTGTTTTGGTTTGCTACTGGCAATACCAGCTGATTACTGTACAGTCATATAAAAAAAACAGAACATGTGAGGCTCATTTGTCAGATAAAAACAACCTTTTGAAAATAACTTTGAAGCAGGTGTTAAACATACTTTTCATTAAGCTCAAATTTCTGTAGTAAAATGTGTTTTTATTGGTCTGATGTAATAATCTGATCACAAATGTTGTGTTTTCATTGTCTGTAAGCAGAAAATCATTGCAATTAGCAGAAATAAAGGCTTCAAAACATAATTATTTTATGTAATCTGTTTCACTGAGTGAAGTGAGTTACTGAGAAACAACTAACTTTTCAATTAAATTCTAGATTATTGAAAACTGGATTTTTCTCTCCCTTCCAGTTGTTTTTCTGACGGGGAACTAGGAAAATCCAATCTCTGAGTACATAGAGAACATGCCATTAGATCAGTTTTGCTTTTGTGCAAAGATGAAAGATGTCTGTGTTTTTGGCAAACTACATTCTTGAATTAACTAACAAGGCAGCATTGTTTCTAGTTACTTTTCTGAACTAGTTTACTGCTGACTGCCAATAAGTCATCCTAGAATGACAGAGAAATGCATAGCGTGAGTTCTGTTGTGGTCAGTCATCTCTTACCTAACTGTCTTCTGTATTTTCCATGTTACACAACCTTGTGGGAGGAAACACCCAAGGCTTTTTCTAACCACTGTGTATCTTACAGACACATGAAGCACAGCTAACTTGTCCAACATCCTCTAGGTCCTTCTTATGGTGAGTATTTATTTTGTACTCGTTCAGAGAATACAGCTGTTGTTTATTTATTTACATTTACTAGATTCTGCTGTAATTGATGGGGTTAGTCTTTTTTTGCTGTATTAACCAAAGAATATTGTTTCGAATCAGATGCAGCTACCAACCCTGTTTTACCTCAGTCTCATGTGGATTCTGGCATCAAATGCGAAGGGTGGGTAAAATTTTAAGTGTATAAACTGAAATTGTTTTAATCAAAATTAATGTTGCTACTTTGCCTTGGTTTCAAACACAGACGCAGCTTGAACAATTAACGTCGTTCAGAGAATTAAAGCAAAGAAAGGCTCAAACGTAACCATCTTGTGTACATTCACCTATCCTCAGGAAGAACACACTAAAAACATTCAGGTTTACTGGAAAACACCTCGGAGAAGTCAATGCAGCAAGAATGACCTAGACAAAGAGGCATTTGTTCACCCTGATTTCACCCTGATTCCTTTTGTGTTCTTTTGAGTTACAGGAATAAGACTGAGCTAACTGGAAAAAGGAAACTGCTCTCCACAGATCTTCAGTATTGGAGAAAGTAACTCAAATGTCTACCTGCGTGTAGATGGATTGAGGGACAGATACAGTTTTGTCACATCTAGGTAATTCATTTTCACAGTTCTCATTGGTGGTCAAACTGTTAAATATTTTCCCAAATGTTTGACAAAAAGCACAAATGTTACAACATTTTTTTATTTTAAGTTATAAAGCCTTCCCATATGAAAATACAACAGGTACATGTAATACTTACTCAATATGTTACTGTTGACAGCAGGTTCACTACCTGGATTTTATAATGTTGGAAAAATTTAAATGTATCTGGCCATCTTTTTACCAGTTCTGATTATTGTTTTTGCTGGGGCAGTCACTTACATAATACAAAAGAGGTAAGGGCCAATCTTCAGTCAACTACAAACATCCAAGGAGATGGATACAGTAGATATAAAAGGTCAACACACCCCTCCTAAAAGGCTGGGTTATTGTGATGTTAAAAAATGTTAACTAAATAAATTGTTTCTAAATTTTTTCCACATTTAATATGACTCATACCATGCATATGTTGACTAAAAACAAATATATTAGGGAAAAAGATTAAAAAACTAAAATAATTGGGTTACATAAGTGTGCACACTCTCTTATAACTGGGGATGTGGCTGTCATCCACATTTGTGTTAAACAGGAAACAGTTTACTTACAAACAACAAGCAAGAAAACAATCCAAGACAAATTTTGTACCAACCATCTCCCAAAAGCATTTTGAAAAATGTTTTATGGTCTGATGAAAACAATGTTTCACTTTTAGCCATAATTCATCATCATACTCTTGAACATTTTTCTTCTGCTAGAATGTAACAATTAGTCAAGATGACAGAAGTTATTTCCAAATACGAGTTAATGTTGCTGAAAAACCTTAAGGCTTCTGCTTCTGAAACAAGATAATCTTCATATTTAAGGACAACAATGACCCAAAGCATACATTTAAATCAACTAAAGAATTGCTTCAACAGCCAAAGATTTAACTCTCAGAACAGCACAGGCAGAACCAAGACTGATTGGAAATGTGTGGTTTTCCAAAAAGGGCTGTGCACAAGAGAAGTCTTCACAGTCTGACATATTTGGGGCATTTTTGCAAATCATTTCTGAACCTTTTTGCAAAGGAGAGTCACCAAATATTGCCAATTCAGGATGCTGATAAACTCCTACCACAAACATACTAAGTCATGTAAAAGTCCCAAAAAATTCAAAGGTGCCTGAGCAAAGTCTTACTTTAAGGGTGTGCACACTTAAGATACTATATAGTTTTTCTTATTTTCCCACCTAAAAGGTTTTAGGGTTTTTCATGTTTGTTGTACAGATTTCAAGCCACATTAAAGGTGAAAGAAGTTCTCAACTAATGCATGTTGGTCAAAATTTTGTTTTGTGTTGCATATGTGGGTACAGTTGTATATCCATTGTGCCATCCTGGAGTAGTCAAGCTAGTGTATCTCAAGAAAAAAACTCACAGAAACTGATAAACATTACAGATGGGTATGACATCAATCAATAATCAATGCCAAATTTAATTAAGGTAAAGTACAAAACCTAATCTGAAAGCAGTTTACATCAAACTTCCCCAACTAAAAAGCAATACAATTTAAATACATTTGTAGGAATGAAATAAAATCTCTTTTTGAGTTTATTACACATATATTGTACATGCCACTCACTTAACTGCATAACTGCATAACAAATAACAAGAGTATCCCATATTTTTTCTCAACTTTCCAGGTTACCTACTCTTGAACGAAAAGAACCTGAATATTATGTGAACTTCAGAAGAACATCATCAAATCTGCATGAAACGTTTTGCTTTTTTTATTTCACTGGGTAAATATGTCTGGACATGGTATTAACTAATTTAATTTATTAAATTACCAACATTCTACATTTTCTTCTTCTTTAGTAAGTCAGCTTGTCTCACACAAAGCCCCAAGAAGATGAGGCCATTGTTGAATCTTTTTACATAAACTTTCAGGAACATTGCATTTTTATTAATAATAGTGGACTAATGTGGACTCAACATAGAAGCAAAGCTCGTCTTGCAGCTATTTCTTAGACCCATGATTCTCAAACTGCGGTACAAGTACCGTTGGTGGTACTTGGTCAGCCTTCAGTGTTGTTGATCAAATATTTGCAATTCAAATGTGAAGGAATTAACTGTAAATAATATATTATTATGCATTTTGTAGTGTCAAACACTGTTGAAACATGTTCACTAAATGAGACCTTATACCATTGCCTGGAATATCTGGTTCAATCGAAGTCATCTCGTTTTCGTACTCGTTGTCTTCCGCTTTATTCGGGACCAGGTCGCGAGGGCAGCAGACTCAGCAGAGACACCCAGAGGTCCCTCTCCCCAGACACCTCCTCCAGCTCCTCCGGGGGGAGCCCAAGGTGTTCCCAGTCCAGCCGAGAGACATAGTCCCTCCAGCGTGTCCTGGGCCGTCCCCTGGGCCTCCTCTTGGTGTTACGTGACGTGCCCGGAACACCTCCTGAGGAAGGAGTCCAGGATGCATCCGGTATGGATGCCCGAGCCACCTCAACTGGCTCCTCTCGATGTGGAGGAGCAGCGGCTCTACTCCGAGCCCCTCCCGGATGGCCGAGCTCCTCACCCTATCTCTAAGGGAGNCTCTAAGGGAGTGCCCGGCCACCCTACGGAGGAAGCTCATTTCAGCCGCTTGTATCCGGGATCTCGTTCTTTCGGTCATGACCCAAAGTTCATGGCCATAGGTGAGGGTAGGAACGTAGACTGACCACTTTTCGCCTGAGCTCTCTCTTCACCAGAACGGACCGGTATAGCGCCCCCATTACTGCGACAGCCGCACCGATCCGTCTGTCGATCTCCCACTCCATTCTTCCCTCAGTCATGAACAAGACCCCGAGATACTTGAGGGGGCCAGGAGGACCACGTCATCTGCAAAAAGAAGAGATGAAATCCACTGGCCCCCAAACCAGACCCCTCCGGCCCTTGGCTGCACCTAGAAATCATGTCCATAAAAGTTATGAACAGTACTGGTGACAAAGGGCAGCCCTGCTAGAGACCAAACTCCTGCTCCGTTGTACGGAGACCGGATGGCCCCTAATAATGGGCTCCCAATTCCATACTCCTGGAGCATCCCCCATAGGGCACCACAAGGGACACAGTTTAATGCCTTCTCAAGGTGCAAAAAAGACATGTGGACCGGTTAGGCAAACTCCCATGAACCCTCAAGCACCCTGTAGAGGGTATAGAGCTGGTCCAGTGTTCCACGGCCGGGATGAAAACCACACTGCTCCTCCTGAAGCCGGGGTTCAACTATTGGCCAGACTCTCCTCTCCCATACCCTGGCGTAGGCCTTACCAGGGAGGCTGAGGAGTGTTATCCCCCTGTAGTTGGTACGCACCCTCTGGTCACCCTTCTTACAAAGGGGCACCACCACCCCAGTCTGCCGATCTGCCACTGTCCCCGACTGCCACGCAATGTTGAAGAAACGTGTCAACAATGACAGCTCCACAACATCCAGAGACTTCAGGTACTCAGGATGGATCTCATTCACCCCTGAAGCCCTGCCACCACGGAGCTTTTTAACCACCTAGTTGACTTCAGCCTGTGTGATGAAAGAGTCTAGCCCCGAGTTGAGGTCAGCAGCATCCCACCCCCACTGTAAACAATGTTGGTGAAGCACTGCTTCCCCCTCCTTCAGACGGTTTGCCAGAATCACTTTCAGGCAAACCTGTGTCCTTCTACATGGCCACACTGAACTCCTCCCAGCCCCGAGTTTTTGCCTCTGCCACAGCCTGGACCGCAGCACGCTTGGCTTCACGGTACCCGTCAGCTGCCTCAGGAGTCTCACAAGCCAACCACAGCTGATAGGACTCCTTCTTCAGCTTGACAGTGTCCCTTACTGCTGGTGTCCACCATTGGGTTCGGGAATTGCTGCGGTGACAGGCACAACAGACCTTATAGCCATAGCTACGGGCAGCAGCATCGACAATAGATGCGGAAAACATGGTCCACTTGGACTCTATGTCTCCAACATCCCCTGGGATCTGGTCAAAGCTCTCCCGGAGGTGGGAGTTGAATATATCCCTGGCCGAGGGCTCTGCCAGATGTTCCCAGCAGACCCTCACTATGAGCTTGGGCCTGCCAAGTCTGTCCGGCTTTCTCTTCACTGGAGTGTTCAAAACCTGCGGCCAAAGGTCTGACGACACGATGTTGGACCATGTGTTGCTTGATATTGGACCATTTGTAAGTTGCTGGATGCCGCTATGCCTTCCGGCGTTATCGGCCATTTTGTACCCCAGGATAGTCCGCTACTACAAATCCCAGCGGGCACCGTGGCTGATAGGACGGGGCGTCCCAGTTCTGACATCACAGTGGGCTATATATTGAAATCAGCCATTTAATGAGGCGCTTTTCAGCTTGGAACCGAGACTCGGTTACTGGCATCTGAAGCGCATCATTCTGGAGAAGAAATCCCACGTGGACTTTCATTCATTCTCCCATTGGCCAGAAAACTAAGCGAATTAAGCTTACAAGAATAAGAAGGCTTGTAAGTTTCAACTTTACCGATCGAAGATGTGGATTTAACACGTAACCGAAAAACCAGGAGGTTTCAAGGAGAAGAAAATTTCCTCTTTGTTTTTTTTTTGCTCCAATCGACTAGTGACGGTCCGTCATATTTTTCACCTTTCTGCCAAGGAGGCCAAAAGGACGAGGACGGACCACTTTCCTGAGTTACCCACGGACGCATGGAAATCCCCCCCCATTTTTCTCTACCTCTCTGCCCAAGGAAGACTACATCAAGTGCAGTCTGTTCGTTTTTATTTTCTTTATTAGGAATAGCTTGGGCTGGATAGAGTAGGATTTTAGGACGATTTAGAATCGCCACTTATAGTGTAATGTGTTCTAAATTGTATGTGCATGCCATTGTTTATTGAAACTTGATTGCTGTTGATTTTCGGAGGCCGCCGAGTCTCGCAAGTTGTGTTTTACTGTGCGGACACCTGAACCCAGGTGTGCTGTGAAACTGAAGTGCTATAATAACCTTATGGTGAAAATCAACCATTTTCTTTGTCTTCAACTTCAAGCTTTACTAGCTTGCCGGCAAAAGTTTTATTATCCTTTGTGTGCGCGGACTTCCCAGCGTTGGGGGATGTTTTATGACTACCTGTTTTAACTAAGCTACACTTTGGGAGTGGCCTCCCAGAACTTCATTCAACCATACTCCTTTTGTATTTTGCTATAACTGCCATAACTGCTGGTTTGATTTCATACACACTCAATGCTGTTTTCTTTTGTTTAGTTAGATATTTTAACCCCTTTTTGTGTAGAACTTTGCATGTTTGATTAGGTGAAGATTATTGAATCGGAAGAGCGAGTTGTACCGGGGCTGTTGATTTAATAAATATTCAAGTAGATAAAGAGAAGGCGCTTGTGTTTATTTTGTGCAGGAGTGATTTGTCAGTCAAAATAAGGTTAAAGTTCCCCATGTTTTGGCAGAAATGGTTGATTAAACAGTGACATCTAATAATAGTTATCAACTATTACTGAGAATTTAATAATTGTAATTATCAAGGGCTTTGAGTGCATCTATTCAAAAACACAGGAAGGGGAGGTGAAGAAAATCACACCCCTAACAGCATACCCTTGTGTATGTGCAATGGTCTAATCTATTTGAATTCCTTATGTTCAATGTCCATAATTTGAAGTTGAGTTCAGTGTAATTGTGCATTAAACTAAACAGCAAAAATAAAGATCTACAGATCTATTTCTCCTTTATAGCACTGCAACAGTTGTGTAAAACTGTAATAAAGAGCAAAATTTCCTGTGGCCTTAGCACTGAGAGGAAGTTAAAAAAAATGTAATACTGCAACCAAACCCTGAAGTGTACGTTAATTTTTGCGAGCAATAATTATAGAACAGTGAAGGTCCTCCAATAGATTTGTTGTATGTGATAAAGGCTGAAGCAAATAAGTAATAAAAATAATGCCTAATAAACAAATTGATGTTAGGTTGTTTTCAGTTGTTGAGGTCTTGTTAAACAGAAAGTTCCTTTTTTTAAGATGTTTCTCATTTTAAAGGTAACCTTACACACCCTCTTTCCCAGAAATGTTGAGAAACATTGAGAAAATGTTTCAAAGACATTCTGAGAGATTCTGAAGGAATAAAATGAGCATCACCATGACTGTATCAGTTTCCTGCATATCTAAGCAGGCTTTACATCAAGATCAAGTATGTTGTTTTTGCATAGCTCACTATGCACAAAGGAAGCATAGTCAGCTTCGGTTGCACACACACACATAAACACACATATTGTATATATGTATTTAAGGACATAAAGATATATGCAGAATATATCTTATAACGCAAAAAGCAAACAAACAAAAAGAAACCCAGAGAGCAAAGTGTACCGGAGTCAAACTCCTTGTTTGTTGCATGTACAAACTTGGCAATAAAGGTAACTCTGATTCTGATTCTGATACACACACACATAGACACGCAAAACAGTTACACTTTCTAATTTGCGTTGTTTGCGTGCATGTCACCTAACGAACTTAACAATCACTTTGAACAAAATAAGAACAAAACAGGACAGGGCCTTTCGGTAGCCCTCTGTGCTTGTGGGACTTGGGTGGGTTTGGCTTCCTTTTTGTGACTTCCTCTTCTCTAACTACAGACATCTTCTGCTTCTACTTCTGTGCATCAAAACAACCAAATACAAATAAATAAACACTTGGCCTCATCTGTCCAGACAATATTCTCCCTGTATTTGACTGGCTTGTTGAGATCTTCTGCAAGAAACGATGAGACTCCTAACCAACACTGCAAATTCTCTTTTTGGATAATTTTTAGGGCCAATCAAATTTCTTTAACACACGTTTTTGGTACAGTTTTATCATAAGGGGTACACACAGTAAATCATAAACAAGAGAAGATTAAATTATGAATATGTATTACCAGTTAAAACCTGAACACAGATTATTATGGATAATTGCACAGAAAGACCACATTCTTAGAGAGGCAGGTGAAAGAAAGATTTAGGGGGCAATGAGATTTTAAGTTCAGCAGACCTGAGTAAGTGCATATTATACTGTATAAAAGCTATTGGGATTAACATATTTAGGGAACAAAATGTTCAAACAAGAAACAAAAATGCATTTAATAGCAATAGTTCAAAGGGAAACTTGTTAGGGGACAAAGAAACATCAGATGGATGAGTAAAGGTTTTTTCAGACTCCAAATACCTAATTACCAAATTAATGCAAGATTCTGTTTACTCAGTTTCTAAACTAGTTAGAGTCAGATCAACCCCTAAGTTGCCATTCAATTTTGTCCAAAAGTGTTTTACGTTTCTCTACAAAATTTTATTAAAGGCATAGTTAAATATATACCCTGCTATCTTTTGGCATTGTATAACAACCTAATGAGATCTGTCAACTCACTTGACATGCAGCATGATCCGTTTCAGGTGTGCAGGGTACAAAGACATAATGGCTGACCACTTATATGTCATGCTTGTTCCTTCACCAGGGCCACAGATATTTATTGGAATAAAGCACATTTACACCATACACTCACACACCCTCCATTGGCTGGTTCTAGTTGTTAGGGCAGGCTTAGATCAGAATGCTGTGTGCAACAACTCGGTGCTTTTAACTTGGATGAACTTGGTGAAAGTTGAAAAGGTTTGAATTATGCAGGAGAACGATTTCTGGCCAAAAAAAAAAAAAGAAATTCTGGAGTTTTGAGGAAAAAACAAGGTTTGCGCAGATCTGAAGGCGAAAGGGGGTACAACCCAGAACTAGTAAGTTGTATCAGTGGCCAGTGGGTGTAATTTTAAACAAAGATACCAGACAAGTGGCAACTGTGGCTCAGAGTAGATGTCTTGCAATCCAAAAGCTGTGGGTTCAATTCCACCCTACCTCTGTCACATGTTGATGTGCCTGTGGCCAAGGGACTTAACCCCAAGTTGCCTAACAATAGGTGTATGCATGTGTCTGCGTCAGTGAATGTGTTAATTTGGCTCCAGTGTAAAGTGCTTTTTTTTTTTTTTTACCGTGTCCTGTCCGGCAGAGTATCGCTCAGAATTGTTGTCTGAGTGCCAAGAAATTGCCCAACAGATTTACTTTCACAAGCGGAGCATCACAGCTAATGCTTTAAAGCTCT
>JAHUTJ010026871.1:0-13651 GCA_036250325.1 Characodon lateralis
TGTCTATGGATTCATCTCCTTTTACCGAGATACCCCTAAATAAAATCCTGTGCATCAGGTTGCCTTCAGAAGTCTTCTAGTTATTCAACAGATTCCACGTTTGGGTGATTTCATCTCAGTATAGAGCAGCAGAAAGGTCAGGGAGAAGTTTTCAACATCTCATTAAGACCTGACCTTCAGCTTTGGGGACACATCCAACTTTTGGAAGCAGCTTTTCTGGATAGGAGAGACAAAATGGAACTTCCTGGCCTTTGTGCATTGAGGAAAATTAATACTACACACCTGGACAGATGATCCTATGATGTGGTGGTAGCAGCAAGCTGTGGGAATACATCCTTTTAAAACAAATTTCTTTTTTAAATTGGATTTCTTTGCCCCAGACCACCACAGCAGAGCAGCTGCTGGAGTTCTTCAAGCAGGTGGGAGACGTGAAGTTTGTTCGAATGGCCGGAGACGAGACTCAGCCAACTCGTTTCGCCTTCGTAGAGTTCATCGAACAGGAGTCTGTGGCCAGAGCCCTCACTTTAAACGGAGTCATGTTTGGAGACAGACCCCTGAAGTATGTCCTCAGACCATTATCTGTACCTCACTTTAGCAGATTTTTACTTTTTCCCTGAACCTATGAAATGTGATTGGAAAACATTTGTTTCTATATTTAGCATGTGGTGTTTTTTAAGTGGAAGGGTTAAATCTGTTTTAGGGTCAATCATTCCAATAACGCCATAGTAAAACCCCCTGAGCTGACGCCACAGGCTGCTGCTAAGGAGCTGGAAAATGTGATGAAGAGGGTGAGGGAGGCCCAGTCCACCATTGCTGCTGCCATTGAGCCTGGTAGGATATTTGGATTTATTTGAAATATACACAATGTGCTCCGTAAATCTACTCAAGTTGTTTTCTTTATGCCGATGCTAAGATTCCCAGCTTGTCCTTTTTGTAGAAACAAAAAAGCGTTCCTCCAGCCATTCTCAAAGGTCACGGCGGTCCCGTTCCCGGACGCACTCTCGTTCCCACTCGAGATCGCAAAGGAAAAGGTCCCGCTCCAAACACAGGTGCTTAGAAAGTCTCTCTTTGACAAGGTACTGTTATTGTGGTGTTCAGTTGGTAATATTTTGCTTTTTTCCTGCTGGTGGAGCAGACCAGCACAAAGGTCCTGGCCTGGGGGCGACTCCCACAGTTCGAGAAGCGGTCGCAGGAGGCGCTCTCGTTCCAGAGACAGGAGACATGCCAGGAGCCGGTCCAGGTGTGTTGACAGCAGCCAGCTTTACAAGTCTAAATTCTGTACAGTAACTGGACATCAGATTTCATTCATTAAAAGTTTGATTTATTCTGTAATTCCGACATTTGGCAGAAGGGGTCGCCATGTTCCCAGTGATCATCACTTTGCTCTGATGGAAGATAAAACCATATCTAAAAATTTTAAAAAAATTTAAACAAAACAAGGGGCAGATATTTCTTAAAGTGATTCATAATATTGTGGTAAATGATTTTTATGAAGTTTTATGTTTTTTTTTTCATTAGGGGCCACAAAAGGAGGAGCAGAGATCGGTCCAGAACCCCTCGAAGGAAAGTTAGATCACCTTCGCCAAAACGGCAAGTCCATCAACTTTCAGGCCCAGAAATCTGAGTGCTGTCTTTATGTTTTGCAGTACCTGTGTTATATTTGTTGCTCAGCATCTGAAAGTTTGGTTCTTCCTGTTAATTCGTTTCCGTTGGCCTCCTAGAAGTAAAAGGGAGAAGAAGAGGGAGCACAGCAGAGACAGAAAGGAGCACTCCACATCCCGGAAGAGGAGTCGCAAAGATGAGGACCGGATAAAGAGCAAATCCAAGACAACAAAGGTGAAAAGGCAGATGTTATTAACAGATGTTATCTGTTATCCAAACAAAAATTCACATGTTGGGCCAGGTTTAGTAAAATATTAAAGACTCTACAGACCGATGCTGATTTGTTGTTTTTTTCTTTAAGTCTGTCCTGCCAACTCAAACAAGGACTATATAATACAATAAATGTGCTGCTGCTGGTTCCTAGATAAAGGGAGTCGATTTTAATCCAAGAGAAAATAACAGAATTACAAGATTATCACCATTTATGAATTTTTCCAACTCAAAAAAGATGCTGTGAGTTGAAGCGCTGGCGGATTAATTGCTGTTTCTCTACTGCTATTAAACTCTTTGCTTCTGTGAAATTAAAGTTTATATATTTCGCTTGCTGGTTTTAGGGATTTCTTTTTTTTTCTCTCTTAACAAAACACTTGAAAATGGGTGTGTGGAAGCTGCAGGGGCTAAACGTCCGCAGCACGCTGACAGCGTTTTAAGGTGGCAGCCAGTATGACAGCTGCTGCGGTTCTGTGACTGAATTAAACAAAACTGTTCAAGTAGATTTACTCTCACTGGTTCTTTAACATCAATGTGAATGTTGTAAAAATGTAGTTTATTTGTCCTAAAATGTCTCTCCCTAAAGCATACTTGAGTGCAGGAGCATCGTACCACAACAGATTGCTCTGTCCAACTTCAGGTAGTCTGGTATCTGTGGTAGATGTTTCCACTTCATGTCATTTCCGACACAACTAACCTACTTTGAGTTTACGGTAGAGAAAAGATCCACCCAAATGATAGATCTGAGAACAAAAAGGTGTCAAGTTTTTATCTTACCATGCTCCATCTAATCTGACGATAACAATCTGAATATTTACTGTGTGACAGCTGAAAACAAGAACCACAGACGTCTCCAAGAGCTCTGCTTGTTGCAGTTGCATGACAGCTTTGTTACGTACTGTGGTTCACAGCGTTTTATGAAGTGTGATATAGTTTATTCTGTTTCTGAAGTAAACACAAAACTGTTGGGTTAAACTTGAGTCAAATATGATGCCATTTTTGGCTTAAATGATCCTAACCATGTCACCAAGCCAAGCAGAGCGCAGCATCTACAGTTTACCCATATTAAATAATCTTGCGCTGTCAATAACAGTAAATATTGCAAAGACGATATCACTTGTGACATTTGCTTATTTTTTTGCTGTCCTCTATGATCTTTAGCATTTTGGGCAAAGTCATTTGTGTGCAATGTGAGCATCTGCTGCTCTGAGACTCTGTCACACTGGCTAAAAAAGTTAATAACACTTGGAATATATTAAAATGTATCCGAAGAGGCCTCTGCGATATAAATGCTGCACACTCGGATAATGTGATGACGATATATTTACAGTATATTGTGCAGCCTTAGAATCAACCTAACCAAGGCAAATCTATATTTAAAAAAAACATCAATTCCTGTTTTTAAGCCATTATTATTCACAACATGACACTTTGTGCAAATTAACCATCAGCATCATCCAGGAATTCTGTTACCCCGTCCTCATTATTGACTCAAACATATCCATCTGGTCTCCTTTGCTTCTGATGCTGTAAAATCCAGCAGGTTAACGTGTTGGAAGCAGTCATGCAGGAGAGAATCTCTGGTGGCTCATAGTTTTATAATCAACTGACCTCGCACTGTTTTAGGCTGCCATTAAAATATAATTGTCCAGGTGTATAACTGCAGTGAAATGTTAGATTTTGTATTAATTTCAAGCTATTAACAAATTATTAGAACTGTTGTTTTTTCCTGGGTGATGTGGTTGTTCAACATGTAGTTGTTGTGTTTTGTGTGTTTTTTTAATTACAAGAATTTGGTCTGCATAGAGGTAAAATCCCACATTTTGGTTCCGATGTATACTTAAAAGCCCACTAATATTTGGTAAACCTTAGGAGGTTGCACCTTAGATACACACTTTTTGTAGCCATCAAGAAGCTTCTAGCAGACGTCTGGGTGGATATTCAGAGACAGAAACAACAGAGCTCATTTAATTATGTTGGTTTTAGGGCACAGACTGGTCCTTTAGGCTTAGTCGGAGCTGAATTTGGAGCTTTTAGAAGGGCATTTCAGAAGCTTAATTCTGGAATATCTTCATCCATTCCAAATCCAGTTTTGAATTTCGCATCTTCATCCTCCTGGATGACCCAATTGTGTCCGCATTAAGCTGCCTATTTGTTTATTTTAGAGGTAGTCTTAATTATTCCATAAACTTTGTGCAATTGTACCAGAATAGCTGATGTTGAAACTGCTCCACAGCATGATGCTGTGGCCAGATAGCTCAGTCTTTGTTCCTTCTGACCCTAAAGTGTTTCTCCAGAACGCATGTGGCTTATCCAGTTGGGCTGGAGAGTGCTGATTTTGAAGCAGGACCGGGTTGATCCTCTGTGAGAACATTCTGGGATGTAAAACTGGCTTCGCTGTGGCCTGTCCCATTCAATATAGTTGTGTCTTTCATTAGGGCAGTTTACCTTGGCAAGTTAGCCTAATGGATAAAATGAAGAAGGAATTGTACATTTCTCTGCATTGCATTTATGTCGGTAGCCATAGGTATGGATTTTACAGCTTCACCAGTCACCATGTCATCCTCACTGTAGTAATGGTCTTTTTGTTCAGCAGGAATACAAAACAAAAGAAAAGTATGAGAGTGACAGAGAAGGCTCAGCCACTCCAAGTGAAGACATGACATCATCACCGTGCGCCCAGCACAACGGCAGCTACAAGACTCACAGCGAGGAGGAGCTGTTTCTGGGTGGGAATGCAACCAAGTAACACAAGCTGCTCATGTCTCCATCGTGCGTCATATGAGTCGTTTCTCACTTGTCACCTCATCACGAGTTTCTTCTTTTTTATATTGTGAACTCCTGGAAACCCGCAAATTCCTGCCTGAAAGACATTCATCGCTTTCAGTGTTGGAGAGACAGTGTACAATACAAACTCACTCCTTTCAGAATAAAAGGACATTAAGGTCATAATGACAGCAGCGCTTGTTTCAAAGCGGCTAAAATGAATGACGTAATGTTGCAGAAAGCCTGCAGTGTGCTCCAACACTTTGTTCAAGGCTTGGAAAATCAGTTGGAAAACAGTTTCAGAGCTGTTGAGATCTACCGTTTAATGTTGGAAACTTGGAAGACGAAGCCAGCTACATTACCTCTGGGGGGGAAAAACACATTAACAAGACATTTTTTGTAAAGGTCTGGATTTTATCATTGACTCTAAACTTCATTAATGCCTCTCAGATTTCAGTATGTAAACCTTTTCCTCTATAGGCATGGACTGGTATGAGATTAAAAATACTAACCATTAATATGTGAAACATGATCGAATGGTTGTAATGATAAACAGCTTGCCAACATTGGTGTTAAAACAGCGTTACCATGGAAAAACGGATGGGTAGGGCACATTTAGTTCACAAATGGTTTTCCTGGCCATAAATATTTACAAAGAGCTGAACTGGTCTTTTTTTTTTTTTTGTATTATGAAAACGTCATAGTCTTCTTTCAGCCTGCTGACTGGCAGTGTACAGGAATATCACTCTATGCTCCAAACAGCCGAAGAGAGCACTTTGCTCCAGAACTTCTCTGGAACAGCTGGACTGACACAAAAAGGAACTTTATCTGTTCAGGTAAGGAAATGGACCACACAAGCTTTGATGAGAACTTTTATATCTGCAATAGTTAAAAACTGGATCAATTTGGTCAACCAAAAAAAAAATAATAATAACAGTATTTAATTTTTGGATGCCTAAATTTATGAGGGCATTTATTTGTTGGCTTTTTTACTATGTAGTTTTAGCCAGACCCAATAGAGTAGTTGTACCAGAACTGTTTCCATATATCATGTGTTGTATCAGTTGATAAATTACTCCCTTCAAATACCCAAACTTTAAAGCTACCAAATAAATGTCATTGACATCATATTATCTCATTTAATTATTTTTTTTTTCTCAAATAAGTTGTGAATGATTTAAAGGTCAGAATGATTTGATTCGGTTATCCTTAACAGGAAACAAAAGAACGTTCAAAAGTGTAGAAAAAAAGAAAAAATAGGTTTGCAATGGTTATAAATTACAATAAGCCTTCATTAAACTAAAAATAACATAAATGAGAAAAATTAGTGGCAGAAATTGGTGTGGCCACGACAGCAACTTCCTCTAATTAGTTGTTTTATAGAAGCATGTTTGTCTCTAGACGGGTCAGGACCTTCCTGTTTGTTTCAGGATTTAAGCTGGACGTTCTTTCTCTGGAAGTGTACAGAAAGTGGTCTGGTCTGCCCTTCAAGGTTCATCAGTTTGTTGTACTAGCTTGACAAGAGGGATTCTAGACCCAACACTGAATGTGTATGTGGGGTTTATTGTGACTTGGAAGAAAACGAGTTTCTACAGATTGTGAAGTGCTTATTTATTTCTGGGTGGACAGTTGAAGGACTTTGATCTCGGAGGTTTGTGAAGTGTCCTTTTACTCATGTTTTACCCCTGATCTCTGCACCATCCAGGAACTGAATTGTCCTATATGATGTAGAGAAGTTTAACAACTCAGCGCGCTGAATTTATGAGGCCGAACCGACGGCATGCTGTTACTGCAAGCCTGGTCTCATTGATTATTTTTCTAACTTGGTCTAGGTTTAGGTATCATCATATCTGTTTTTAGAAAGCCACCGCAACATTGCAGTTTCATTTTTTTCTTCTACTGTAACAAAATTTTTGTTCCTGTTTTTCATATTCAAAACAAGCTTAAGGCATAACGTGCAGAATGTGTACAGGCTGCAGAGATCTGAAATGCCAAACTGTACGGAAGCACCGAGGGGTCAAAAAGTGCCTAGATTACAACTGTACAGTAAACGAAGAAAAATATTGAGACTCATTTGGATGTTTTGCAAAGAAAACTAATCAGATGTTAAAGTATAGTGATTTGTCAGAGTAGACTAAACATTTATGGGATGTTTTTGTCTTTTTACCATGTGATTCGATGTGTTGATATAATTATGTGTGCTCATCTAAACATGTTTTCAAAGTAGCAACAGATGTTTTGTTTTTTTTCCTAGCCCTATTTTTAATGGTTTACTTTTCTTTTTAACAAACACTTCTGTCTGAATTAATGAGCTTCAAATTACAGGTACATCTGCAAATATGTGAAAAATGCACTTTTTTTCACAGTCTCCACATTTGATGGCTTCTTTTTTTGGAGCAGAGGAATTTAAGAGTTGATGCTGTTTAGGAGTCGATGTAATGGCTGAGTATAGTTGTTCATGGAATGTTTGGATGTATGTACATATAACTCTTTAGTTTGAACCTAAAATATGTTTTATTCATTTGCAAAAGCTCTCAATAAAGAGACTTTTCACTCTGTTTTGCTTGTTTGTTGCCTTTTCTTAGTGTTTCAGTTCTAACAGTGTAACAAAGTGTTAAGTAATGTTTACTGCAACCAGATGATCGGTCAACATTCCTATCCATGATATGGACAAGCAGTAACTTTCATGGGGATTAATGCTTTGATGTGTATGTGCTTCAAACTGATTCTCCATCAGATTCCAACTAGAGCGGCACAATAAATCAACATCAGTGTGTCATAACACAATTTCAAAGTCCTTGGATTTGATAGCATGTTATATTTCAACAGCCACACAATTATATATGCCAAGAATACATTAAGAAATATTTAACATTATTTAACCCGTTGGATGGACTTTAATAGTCCCCAATACCTATGCTAGAGCTCCCCAGTGGTGGGGACAGTCCGATGAAGGAAAAGAGTCAGAAATATATAGATTAATCATAATTGGTATTTTCATTGCCAGAGTTACTGTATTATTGGTACTGTAATCACAATGTTTCCTGATATCGTGCAGCCATAATTTCAGTTCTTGGTTTCATGATCTAAAGGAATCAAAACTGACTTGGTGAGCCTAGAAGTATCTAGTTACGTTAGAGATTCTCTATTCAATCAAAGCTTTTAATGTTTGATTTGATTGTTGAGAAACAAATTTAGTCACACCTAATACATATTAATAATCAAATTACACCCAGTGCAATCACTTGCTGAGATCTTGTTTGTTTGGGTTGGTATTTGGTCCCAATTTCCAATACTTTTTAACAAATACTTTTCTTTAAGCACTTGCCCTCTTTTTCGCTTATTTTCAACCAAGTATAGTTCCTTGCAAAGGTTTTCAGCTTTTTCAAACTTTGTTATATTGTAAACACAAACTCAGGATGGCCAAGGTACCTCTGGAGGACAGCGTAAATGTTTCCAAGTTATGTAGAGAGCAAAGTGAACATGTGGAAGAAGTTGCTTCAGTCAGATTAGACCAAATTCAAACCTACAGGGAAAATCCTGTGTGGTAAAAAAACAACACTGCACCTCACCCTGAACTCTAACCCCATCGTGACACGTTAGTGGCAGTAGGTTGTTGTGGGGATGTTGTTCTCAAGCAGGGAAAGGGTAGCTGGTCAGGACTAATGGGAAGATGGACGGAGCGAAACGCAAGTCAATTCTTGAAGGAAACCTGGTAGAGGCCAGACACACATGCAAGCCACACTTTTCAGACGACTTGAACTTCAGCTTGATAATTATGCACTACTTTGTATTGGTCTAACACGTTACACCCTAATAAAATACACTACGCTTGTAATGCGACATGATATTTTGTAGTATTGGGGACCAATGGTAGAAAGCTCCTTAAAGCCCCAGTTTTACATAGGATGCTTTGATACTTTAATACTAACCACCTGTTCTCGTTTTCACTTTTGTTATCAAAGTGTTATCAGTAGGGGATATTTTTCTTTAAATGTGTATTTTTTTATTGTAGATTTTCTAGTAAATAAAAACACTGTGCTAAATTGCATTTGTGGATCTTGGTGTGACAGATTTGTTGTAGCGGGTGAGGAATCCACAGAGATCTGTTTAGCTCACCAAACTTTTTAATAGATGTGAACGTTTCAGAAATCCCTATATGGTCATTGGCTAATCAGTCACGCAAAGGAAGGCATTCTTAATAAAGACATAAGATACTGTATCTTTTATATTTCCTGTAGTCACAGCTCAAGTAGTTATGTTATTCACCTTGCGGTTGAGCTTTTCACATAAATACAAGCTAAATATAATGTTGTTGTTGAAACTGAATGAAGCTTATTATATAATGTCCTGCATAAAGCATTTGTCACAAAATAGTGGACATGTGCTCACTGTCTGATGGAGGACTACTGCTAAATTGTCTCATGTAGTCTAATTTCATAGACTTTAACATGGTCAAATCTTCTGGGGTACTTTCGATGCTTGGAGTGTTTGAGCTATCTGCTGCCATTCCCTGCGGGATCAGCTGCTGGAGCATTTCCATTGTTGTATAACCGCCTGCAAAGGGTAAAGGTGAGCTTTGGAAGTGTGTGCTCTGTGTGTCCTGTAAAGTGTCATCATGGAAGTTATCTTCTGTCGTGCTGTCTGAGTCCCTCTCACTCCAGGTATGTGTGATTTCTGGAGAGTCTCTCACATCCTCACAGTTCCTGAGAAGCGGCAGCACTGACGCCAACGGGATCACGGCTTCCTTCTCTAGTAACTGAAGACTCTTTGTGTCCCATTCCTCCACTTTTAGAGTTGCTAATGCCACAAGGAGTTCCTGAGTAAAAGATAATGTATCATCAACAGTTTGCATTTCTTCAGTTAGGCTCTTTACAAGTTCTGAAGAAATAGCAGAAATACATGTTTACCAGTTGACTGGGACTCTCTATTATCTGCACTGCATTGCTGTGTCCGGGGTTGGGGATGCTTGGCCACAGAATGGCTTTTACCCTGTGTAGAGTCAATAGATGAGTAATGTTGTGTTTTGTCCTTAAAAAGACCTTCAACTTTACTTCCAACAAATGTAGGGTATAAATGGTCTACCTTTTTATTACTGGAGACCCGAATAACAGCAGGAAGGCCACAAACATTAGGGCTGTTATTGCACCACTGATGCTGAAAGTTACTGTGCAAATAACAACACACACAGACACACACACACAATAATTTCAATTTAAGCTCAAAAATGATAAATGTTTTAAAAGTTATTAATTTGATATAACCTTTATGATCTGTTTTGAAGACACTTGGAACACTCCGGATTCCTGCTCCTGCTGATGTGAAACCAGATATCTGGACCTGATATGCTGTTCCACTTTTGAGGTTCTCCATGTGAAAGCCGGTAAAACCTGGATCCACTGTTATATCTGCAAAGAAACTGGAGTTCGTTTGGGTTGTGTTGATGTTGCCTAGGAATTCCATTAGACACCAACAGGAATCTTTGTTGGCTGATTGCTGCAGCAGCATTTTTAGAGATTTTTTTTTTTTTCATTTGACAGCCTTTGATACCTCCAAAAGGAGGTATCAAGTAGGCATCCTGTTTACATGCCTGAACCACCTCAGCACCTCCAGAGAATTGCCATCCTTAAATAGTGGAAGTTGTTTTAGCACCCCTGTTATTTTGGGGCTTTGGGTCTCCCATGGTAAATGGTCCTCAGGGGAGAGGTCTGACTAAGATGACCACCCAATCAGGGAAATCCTTGGCACGGTTCAGCACAGCTCTACTCAATTTTCAGGCTCCATTAGTAATGGTTACATGGAACCATTACTATTTTTAATACATGGTTGGATGCGGTTCAAAATGTGCTGAGTCGTAATAAAAACACAACATCAGAAGACTGTCAATCACCGATTGGGTAGGCTGTGGTGTCACTAGTCACAGCATATGTATTATAACTAGCTAATATCTTTAACTGTTAAAACCCTCTAGCTTAAACCCTTTAGTTTGGTACCGATTTATGGCTTCCCTCTCTCACTTGTACTTATCCATAGTGCTTCGTCTTGCTCTCCATACTACTGTCTTTGCATTATTTGCTGTTATTTCAGCTTTTAACTTTATGTTCTCTCTCTTTTCTCTTCCTAGAAGCTACACCTGGCCTGACTCTGTGTCTACCTGTGACACCTTCCTGGAGGGGGCATTGTCCAAGCTTCTGCTGCCAACAACTTAATGCTCACCCTCTACCGATGATACACTTGGCCCTGTTTTTCAGTGTTTAATCCTGTCTCTCCGAGACATAGCACCTGACTGAGCTTTTACTGTGACTAAACACTATGTGCTCTCTGTCATTCTCTAAACTTGAAAACTGGCTCAGAGTTTATCTGTTTTTTTCTTTCTAGATGAAGCCACTAAAGGAGCGGTTTTGTGTCTCTGCTCTGTTCTCTCAAACCCCCAGTCGGTCGTGGCAGATGGCCACTCACACTGAGCCTGGTTCTGCTGGAGGTTTCTTCCTGTTAAAAGGGAGTTTTTCCTCTCCACTGTCGCTACANAGGTTTCTTCCTGTTAAAAGGGAGTTTTTCCTCTCCACTGTCCCTACATGCATGCTCAGTATGAGGGATTGCTGCAAAGTCAACGCCAGTGACTGTCCACTGTCTCTACATGCTCATCCAGGAGGAGTGAATGCTCCAAGTCACTGACTCGATGCAATCTGCTGGGTTTCCTTAGATAGAAAAACTTTTTAACCAATTTGAATAAATAACTGAATCTGACTGCACTGATTAGATTAATTGGAATGTACTGTACAGGGGTTGGACAATGAAACTGAAACACCTGGTTTTAGACCACAATAATTTATTAGTATGGTGTAGGGCAGGGGTCGGGAATGTATGGCTCGCGAGCCAGGTGTGGCTCTTTTGAGAATTTCACTTGGCTTGCAGAAAAAACATAATATATTCTCATTTTTTAATCCATCCATCGATTTTCCACTGCTCCTGTCCTGTGCAGGAGCAATTGTCCATTATAATTGGATGATAATAGCCTACGTTGGCCATTGCTGGGTAAACAGGTAAATGCCCCCTTTTGAATCAGTCTGCTCAGTCATTAGCTCAAAGCTAACCCTTCGGCGAAGAAGATGGCGAAAAGAAAAAAAGATGAGGAGTATCGTACATTACAGGACGAATGGACCGAACAATTCGCCTTTGTGGAGAGAGCAGGTTCTGCGGTGTGTCTAATTTGCAATGACAAAATTGCATCGATGAAATGGTCAAATGTAAAGCGGCACTTCGACACACGCTATGCTACCTTTGCATCAAAATACCCTGCGGGAGACAGCAGAAAGGAAGCGTGCCAAGAGCTACTGAGCAGGGTGCAAGCTAGCCAGCAGCAACTCCGCCTGTGGACCCAGCAAGGTGACTATAATTCCGCTAGCTTTGCTGGATCTTTAGCAATAGTGAGGAACGGAAAACCATTCACAGATATGTATGCTAAAACGTTCATGCTGGATGTAGCCAATGAACTTTTTGATGATCTTCCGAACAAAGACAAGATAATCAAACGGATACAAGACATGCCTCTTTCCGCAAGAACTGTGCATGATTGTACAATCATGATGGCAAACCAAGTGGAGGAAATGCAAGTGAAGGACATATATGCAGCGCCATTCTTTTCTCTGGCTTAGGATGAGTCAACAGACGTAAGCCATTTGTCGCAGTTCAGTGTGATTGCAAGATATGCTGCTGGTGACAAACTGTGTGAAGAAAGTCTTGCTGTTCTCCCAATAAAGGGGTCCACAAGAGGTGAGGATTTATTCAAGTCTTTCATGGAGTTTGCTCAAGACAAAAATCTACCTATGGATAAACTTTTCTCAGTGTGTACTGATGGTGCACCGTATATGGTGAGGAAAAACAAAGGATTTGTGGCACTTCTCCGTGAACATGAAAATAGACCCATCCTAAGTTTCCACTGCATTCTACACCAGGAGGCACTTTGTGTTCAGATGTGTGACCGGCAGCTTGGATAAGTGATGTCGCTGGTCATTCATGTGATCAACTTTATTGTTGCCTGAGCCTTAAATGATCGCCAGTTTAAAACACTGCTGGATGAAGTTGGAAGTAACTATCACGGTCTACTTTTGCACAGCAATGTGCATTGGTTATCAAGAGGGAAGGTGCTTAGCCATTTTGCGGCTTGCCTGAAGGAAATCCGGACTTTCCTTGAGATGAAAGGCATCGAGCATCTTGAGCTAGCCGAAACTGAATGGCTCCTCAAGTTTTACTATCTCGTTGATATGACTGAACATCTGAATCACCTCAACGTTAAAATGCAAGGTATTGGAAATACAGTGTTATCCCTTTAACAAGCCGTGTTTGCTTTTGAAAACAAGCTGGAGCTCTTTATCATGGATCTTGAAACAGGTCGTTTACTACATTTTGAAAAACTGAGACAATTTAAAGATGCATGCACAGCAAGTGAGCCCACTCAAAACTTTGATCTCCACCAGCTAGCTGGCTTCACATCCAGTCTCCTACAGTCATTCAAAGCACGCTTTGGAGAATTTCGTGAGCACACTTGTCTTTTTAAGTTCATCACCCATCCAAACAAGTGTTCAGTAAACACAGCCGACCTGAGTTACATTCCTGGTGTCTCCGTCAGAGATTTTGAAGCAGAAGTGGCTGACCTGAAGGCTTCAGACATGTGGGTGAATAAGTTCAAGTCACTGAATGAAGATTTGGAAAGAATCGCATGACAGAAAGCGGAGTTGGCGAGCAAGCACATGTGGACAGAAATGAAAAATCTTCAACCCGAAGACCAGCTGATTATCAAAACTTGGAACGCGCTTCCTGTCACATATCACACACTGCAACGTGTGAGTATTGCTGTGTTGACCATGTTTGGATCTACATATGCATGTGAGCAGTCATTCTCACATCTTAAAAACATCAAGTCCAACCTACGATCACGTTTAACGGATGAAAGCCTCAACGCTTGCATGAAGCTCAACCTCACCAAGTACCAACCAGACTACAAAGCCATCAG
>JAHUTJ010026872.1:0-13644 GCA_036250325.1 Characodon lateralis
CAGAGGGAACACTTCCTTAAATAATTTGGTTGGGATTGGGTCTAACATACAAGTTGAAGGTTTAGATGAAGCTAATATTTCTGATAACTCAGGAAGCTCCACAGGATCAAAACAGTCCAAACACAAAAGGGTAAAGAAACATTAAAGAAAGGAAAGCATTCTGATTAGAGAAAGGGTGGTGATCATCACACCCAGGTTTCCTGCAGTCTTGGGTGGGGAGAGAGCTGACAACAGCTTGTATTTAGGGTGGCTGTTGAATAGGCTGATCAAAGGGAGGAACCATAGTTCAGTCTGAGAGGTTTAATAGACGGTGCTGCTCCTACATGTAATGAGTCAGAGGGACGAACCCAGACCTGTCTCAAGTTCATATTTAACAATGCAGGCACACACACACACACAAAGAGTGTGTACCAGCTAAGGAGTTGTAGATGTATATTTGCGGATACAGTCGCAGGTGTTTTCTCCTTTTGAGATGCAGCTATTTCTGGCTGGGCAATCTTCAGTTGGGCGTACCTATTTCTAATCCTGCTTGGACTTCCTCTAAATGTACTGCGATACACAATATTACCATCTATGTAGATGATGTGATGGTTACCAGTCCATCCCAGAGCAAACAAACTAAAGCACCTATGCAGCCTCAACTTCAGGACAGTTTAGTACACTTTAACCTATTTCTGGGCTGTGGGAGGAAACCAGGATACCCAGAGAAATCCTCACCTACAAACTCCACACAGTAGACCCCAGTCATAGATCAGTTTGCTGCCCTGAACATCTACAATGCTGTGAAGAAAGTATTTGATCCCTTACAGATTGCTTCTGATTTAGTTTTTCGTCATGCTTTTGAAATTATGTTTTGATGTTGTTGTTCTTGATTTTCTGATAATATCACCCAGAGACAACCTTAGTAAATGCAAAACACTGTTTTTGAAATGATGATTTTATTTATTAAGGGATAAAGGCTGTACAAATTATCTACGTGTAAAATAATCATTCCCACCATTAAATCATCAATCAACTCTGATCACACATTTATTGGAAGGCTGAGTAAACTTTCCCTAGATGCACATAGGCATGATTACTGCCAGACCTGTGGGATCACGATATCCCTTATGTAGAACATGTCTTACAATGCGAAGTAAGCCAAAAGATTTTAAAAAGCAATAAATGATGCCTCGATTTAATTCAAGAACAAAGTCATTGACATCCTTTGGTCGGGAAGGGTTACAAAGTCATTTCTACACCAGCATATCCACCTCTGAGGAGCTCAAAAAACTAAATAAAGGATTTGTAGTGGCCTAGTCAAAGTTCAGACTTAAATCTGATACAGATTCTGTTGTGTGACCTTCAACAAGGCCATTGATGCTGAAAATACCCTCCAGTGTGTCTGAATTAAAGCAATTGTGTAAAGCGGGATGGGCTGATTATCAGAATTATCAGGAACGGTTGCTGCCTAGGCTGGAATAACCAGTTATTGAGTTTGGGATGTAATTGCTTTTTCAAATAGAGCCATTTTGGTTTGGTTAGATTTTTGCCCTTAATAAATAAAACCTGCATTACATCTTCATGTGTTAATATTATTTTTCACTCTTAAAACCACAGTAAACCATGGCTGTTGAATAAATCCATGTGAAAGGAGCTGTAAGAGGAATTGGTTTGTGTTTTTGCCCAGGATGTCCTGTACACGGTTTGTAACCCCATTGGCAGTGTGCTGAGGATCGTCATCTTTAAGCGAAATGGAATCCAGGCAATGGTTGAGTATCCTTTTCCTCAGTGGTTACTGTGTGTACAAGCTGCTCCTCCATATGACTGAGAACACATCCCTGGGTAATTTAAGAGGGCAGTGCCATATGTCTTCTGCTCTTCTAGAAATATGGCATGATTGTCTAATTGCAACCACACCCGTCTGAGTCACAGCTCTTGTACTTATGGTCTTATTGACGTTTCAAACCCACACTTTTAGAAACTGTACTGACCTGTACCTGTTCTTATAAGTAATCCATTTTAAAATAAGCCAGTATTTGCTAGCTGTTGTACTGTTACACAGATCATGCTTGGAGGCAGGACACTGCTGGAGATTTCTAGTGTCCAGCTTGGTGTGTGTACATGTTTTAAATCTAATAGCTGCATTTAAACATGATGGTCTGCGATGTGTATACTCTGGATTGTGCAGTGTCGTTTGTGTTCCTTAATGTGACTCTTCTAGGTTTGAGTCAGTTCAGTGTGCCCAGAAGGCCAAAGCAGCACTAAATGGAGCTGACATTTATGCTGGCTGCTGTACACTCAAGATTGAATATGCAAGGGTAAGAAACAGAAAACACATCAGCACTTAAAGCCTCATTTTAACACTGATTGAAACAACGGCTGGTAGAGATGCACCCGTCAGGCTTTTCCTGGCTGTTTCCAGTTTGGTCTGACCTGCTCATTCCAATTGTGACCAATTCTGATTTTGTTCTTTTAGGATCTGAAAGAAAAAAATCACAATCGGTCACTTGCCACATTTTTATAGCCAAACATTTAGACAATGTAAGTGTGCTGCAGGTTCAAGTGAAAAGCAGGAAATCAGCTTCTCAATCAAATCAGGTTTGTTATAATTTAGCTCCTGTGTAAATTGTACCTGGATCCTGAATATGTCTCATTTTGTGTCAACAGCCAACCCGTCTTAATGTGATAAAGAATGATAATGAGAGCTGGGACTACACTAAACCATACTTGGTCAGACGAGGTAAGACAAGCTGTTTCTCTTTCATCTTCATTATATGGACAGTAAAGGATGTAGCTCTGAGTGACACTATAAAAGTTTACACCCGAGGCCCTGATGAGGGTGGTGAACGTATTTCTAACTTTAGTCAGAAACATTCTAGATGGAGAAGCAGCACACAGTTACTGTCTGACATGTTTATTCATAAGGTGAAGCACTTGGTAGCTGTGTTGCCTTGGAGCAAGAAGGACCAGGGTTAGAATCCCACCATAGCTCCTGGCAACCTGTCCAGGGTGTATCCCGCCTCCTAACCAATGACTGCTGAAGATAGTCACCAACCCCCCAACAACCCTGCATGGCAATGGGATTAATGACAATTGATGGAAGGAGCAATGATTTTCTCTTACTGAAGGCCATGGTACAGGACTCATATTCACCTCTCTTTGCAGGACTCTAGTCTACAGTTTTGGTCAGAAGTTTGCATAGACTCATCAGGGAATCATTTTAGTCAATTTATACCTTTTATGGATTACAGAACATTCACAATAGGTTCAATGTTGTGCATCCAATTCTTGTTTAGAAGTTGTTTGCTGTGTGATTATTCTATCCAAGTAACAGAAAAGTTTAATTTAATCCTTAAAAGAAGAAAATAATATGGCATTTGTGCCCACTATTAATATCTATAAATTTCTGACTGTATGCAATGCTAGGGAACTAGACCTGCATGGACCCTGCCTTTGATTCTTATGTTGCCTGTTTCTAACAAGTACTACCTCAGTAAACACTGCATTTTCTAAACACCACCATACTGTCAAGAAATTTAAAAACAGCATTACAACAGTACTTGAAAGAACATAAAAAAATTTGTAAAGATTAGCACTGATTGGCTGATGGACATCCAAGATGGCCACCTTTCATCTAAAACGTAGTAATAGTCAAAGTAAAAAGCTGGTAATTTCCTCTTGAGACAAATTTTATCTGGTTAAATCTTTCATGCGCACAGTGTTTAACCAGCCGCTTTAGTAAACACTGTTAATAGCTTGTAATGCTAACAGCGATTACCCTGTTCACTGATAACAAACATCGATGGGCAAATCTAACTGGTTTCAGACTTGGAACTGGGACCTACTGGGGATTGATGACATTACCACATCCAAGTTCTTCAGAGATAAACAGAACAGAGCATGAGTTGAGACCAGCCATTTGTCCCTGCTTCACTCTCACCAACTACATATTTACCTAAAAAACATAAATGGTACCTAAATTTCTTCTGAGTGCCACTGAAGGTAGCCCAGGTACCACCAGTGGCACTGAGGCGTTCACAGCCTTTTTATTCCTGGTTTCAGTTTCTTTGGAATGGCTGTAGTGGATGTAACGCAGGCTGTGGATAGACATCAGGGTCACAGCAACTTCTAATGTTAGCAGAGACCCGGATTTAGGCCAAATATGGCAGATAGATCTCTGACTGTGTTTGGAAGCTCAGCCTGTATGATGGTGCTGGTACACTGGTAGAGGATTGTTCCAGTTTTGGATGGTGTGAAAAAAATTTAAACCTTGGTGGTGTGAAAAATTTGTTTCCTAGAAAATTCAACAAAATCACATTAGTTAGTTTGGAATCTGTATTCCTATAACATTGCGTCACTGTATTGTTTACATTGTTTTGTTGCAAAAAGTAAAGATAAAGAGACAAGCTGTGCACCTGCTACTGGTACAATCCCGACATCATATGTGTTTATAGGAACCCTCATTAGTCAATCTGGATGTGTCAAAGATGGGGCTGTTGGGTGGACTTACCCTCCTGCCTTGTGTTTCCTTAAGTAAGGACACAGGATACAATCATCAATACACTTTGTTCCTAGGAGGAACTTGAACAGCCCTCAACATAGCTGTTACTTTTTACTTTTGGCTACTCCCTGAGAAACCTCAGTTAACAATCAAATACTTTCATTAAACTATCACCATCAATATGAGCTCCTCTATAACAACAGGAGTTTGGTTAGTTTGCTCCTCTCGAGCATGCAAGTGTGTGTTAACACAACGCCATGGAGGAAAGAAATCTGCAGTGAGCTTAGAGAAGGGACTGTTTCTGAACATCAAGCTGGAAAGGGTCATAGGGTCATTTTCAACCCAATTAGGTGAATCTTTCTACAGAGAGAAAGATTATTCCCTAGAGGAAAACATCTCAGACAGCCGCCAGTCTTCTCAGGAGTGGACATCCCAGCATGATCAGCCCAAGGTCAGAGCGTGAAGCTCAGAGAAATGACCAAAACCCCAAGAGCTCCATGTCAGCTACAGGTAGCATGGTACACAACAATGAGAAGAGGATCATTGTGTTATTGTAGCTAAAGTTGGTTTTACAGTTAATTAAATGATGGAATGGACCCTTTTACACGCAGTTTATTTAGTTGATTTTCTTTGAATAAATAAGGATTTATTGTAAATCACCCTGTTATGTTCTTCTAAACTTGGATTTACCGTGCGTTATTTTCAAACTGTTGGTCACCAGCACGCCCTCCTCCTCACTGTGCTGGAACTATCAATAATGTCAGACCAAAACCTGAGGTATATTAAATAATTAAATATATAATGAATTCATTAAATGATCCATTAAATAGTGAAATATATATTTTAAATGATTAAATTAAAGAATAAAATGCCTTTTTATATAAATTCATTTAAAACTAAATATAATTATTTCCCTCTACATTTATGTATTTCATGGTCCCCCTGCAGCAGTGTCATCATGAAATAATTGAAAGTGTCAACTTGACCCATCAAACTCAGTGGGCGGGGCTAACGCTGATCCTGTGGCAGCTTCCTCCGTGCAGGACGTCAGTGAGCTCTCTCCTGACGTGGTTAGAGATATTTGAGACCAAGCTAGGAATATGCAACTAAGAGTTTGTGGTAAATAAACTGGAACGATTTCTTCAAGTTTTCAGTTATTTCCATACTTTCCAGCGCAGACATTAACCTCAGAGTCATAGCAAACTTGGAAGAAGCTGTCTTGACTTGCTGTGAAATATTGTGAAGAATATTTTATCAGTGTGAATTCCAGCTGTAAAGCCACACAGAGTTTTGTGTAAGATTTGAATTTACATTGAGAATTGCTCCATATTACAGTCAGCCTTTAGCAAACAGTTTTTAATTGCTGACAGCAGCAGATCCATTGATCTTAGATGGAGAAGTCAGGGCTGTGCCAGCTTTGTAATGATCTGTGTGTCTGTGTTTGTATGTTTCAGACCGTGGGAAGGGAAGACAAAAGCAGGCCATTTTAGGAGAACACCCATCAGCTTATGCTGACAATGGCTATGGTAAGATTTCCACACCTAATCCAGTCATCAATTTACTGTCTGACATATTTGTTTACATTAGTTTGTGGCCAAAAACAATTTCAGCGAAGAACTTTTATTCAGTTGATTCAAATAAAATTCAGAAGTTTAACAGAAATCTTTGTTCTAATAAAGCTAAGTTTGAAGCCAGGACAAATATGTTATAAAAAAAAGCATGCAAAGCGTCTCAGACGGATAGAAAACAAATATCTCCCCTTTTGAAGGATCAATCTGACTTGGGTGCGGCGCTTGTGGTGTAGTGGTTTAAGCACGCAACTCATGTACAAGAGGCTTTGGTCCTTGATTTGGTGGTTCCGGGTTTGAGTCCTGGTGACGTTTACCGTGTGTCTTCCCCTCTTCCTCCGCCACTGTCAAAAAACTCTGGAAAAAGTAAAGGCTACTAGTGTTGCCAGGGAAAAAAAGATGAATCTGACTCAAAACATTTTTCTTTATGTTGACTGGAACATATTTCCACTTTAGCATATTGTTTATCAGGTCATATTCAGACAATTTCTCTTCATCCTTCTGAACTGAGTCTATTGAAGAGATTTCTTTAACCTAATAGTGTTGCAACTACTCAGGCGTTGGTTCTTCCTATTAGACTGTAGCTGAATAACCAGTTCAGTTGATTCAGAAATTACGTATGTGTGCAACTAAGTAAAGACAGAAGTTGTCTGAAGCTAAAGGTGGCCCCCCCGCCCCCCCAGAGTTTGGGGATAAAGTTCAGTATTTTGGGTTCTTTGCACAAAAGTCAGAGGAGTTTTCCATTTCATACAAATAAAAATCTGGAAAGTGTGGCTTGCATTTGTTTTCAATTTACTGGGTCAAGTCTGCAGGTCTTTTTGGGTCTCTCTCTACAGACCAAGGTTTTTGACCATTCTTCTTTGCAAAACAGCTCACGTTCAGTCAGGTTGGATGGAGAGCATCTGTAAACATCAGTTTTCAAGTCCTCCCAGAGATTCTCAGTTGGATTTAGATCTGGACTTTGACTGGGCCATTCTAACACATCTAAACAGCTCCATTGTTGCTCTGGCTGTATGTTTAGGGTGCTTATCTGGCTGGAAGGTCAACCTCCTCCTTAGTCTCAAGTCTTCTTCCAGAATGGTCCTGGATTTAGCTCCATCAATTCTGACCAGCTTCCCTGTCCCTGCTGAAGAAAAGTACCCATTCCCCACAACTTCCTCCCTAACCTGTCGGCTGTGTTCCTTGGTCTTGATGATGCTAGTTGCTCTCTAATGTTCTCTAACAAACCTTTTAGGGCCTCACAGCACAGCTGCATTTAGACTAATTCAGTTCCACACAACTGGACTCTGATTACCAGTTAAGTGACTTCTGAAGTGAACTGGTTGCACTGGATTTTGTTTAGCGGTGCTCTTCCTGTCACAACCTTGTGTTATTGTCACAATAAAAAACATTCTGAGACAGTTCAAGGGGTATGAATAATTTTGCAAGGGACTGTACGTAAGGAAAGATTGAAAGGAAGAAGATGACTGATTTTTAAACAGCAGAAACAAACAGTAATATTTTACTGAATCCCTGAATTCAGTTACCTTGCCTGACCCGTGGCTCCTGCTGTGTGTTACCTTAGGTCTGGCCTGCCCCCTGCTGCCTCTGACAAGCAACAGCAGGTACAAGCTCACCTCGGTGGACGTTCCAGACATGGTTTCCTACCCTCTGCCCCAGTCTTCCCCTTCATACTCTGGCCATGCTGCCAGCTCTGTAGCCATGGTGAGTGGTCTCCATCCATCCAAGATGAACTGTACCCGCATCTTCAACCTCTTCTGCCTCTACGGCAACATTGAGAAGGTATGTCCACATGTGTTCTTACAATGCTTTTTGGAAGGTTTGTTTTGTTTCATGTTAGTTATGAAATTACTCTGATTCTTGCTTTGGGTTAAGCATTTATTTTATTCAAACAAAGAGAGGTTCCACGAATTGTCAAATTTATAGCAGCAGGTTCATAAAATACAAAACATTCATTCTAAGTATTTTTGTGAATAACAAAGACTGTGCCTCAGTAAAACTGGAAGCTTTGATTAGGATAATGTCTTTTTATCACTTCATAAAACATAAAAATATTTTACTATACTATACTTGCTAAACACACAGAAGCACACTTGCTTCATGTAACTGGTCAACTTGATCATTTTCTTCTCAAAAAACACATTTTGTTACTTAATTACTAATGTTTCACTTAAACATGGATAGAAAACAATTGTTTCTATCTACGTCATGATCCATGGGTGTTTGTGTTTTCCTTTCTGCCTTCTGAACTTCCTGGGTTGTGTAGTATTGCTGTTAGGTCTTGCCATAATTTCATTCCTTTGTGGTTGAGTCTCTTACTTATTCTTTCCTCTGTGCATTTTGGTTTATTCTCTCATGTCGGTGTTAAAATTTCCCCCCTTCTTTTTGTAGATCCTGTTTAGTTCAGTTCTGTCTGTGTTGATCAGTCTCCCTCCCTCAGTCTCTCTGCTCAGCACTCCCAGCTCTTCTGGTTCCATTGATTAAGACTAACCTGGTTTCCATGTTACTTTTCACTCCTGCTGGTTTATTCTGTTGTCGTCGTCTTCCTATTACCCAAGATTGAGTGGTGTGGAGCGACAGGTCCAGTAGGGAAACCCAGACAACCCCAGAAGCCCTATATCGTTCCTCCAGCGTAATCTGAGTCTTTTCTGGTGTCTCCTTCAAGTGGAGCATGACCAGAAAACGTCTAAAGGGAGGTGCTCAGGAAGCCTGCAGACCAGAAGCTGAACCACCTTAACTGGCTCCTTTCGATATGGAGGAGTGAGGCTCTTTCCAAGCTTTTCCCAGATGACTGAACTCCTCACCTTCTCAATAAGGCACTCTGGCCACCCTATGGAGGCTCATTTCCACCGCTTGCATCTGGGATCATATTCTTTTGGTCATGATCCATATATGGTGATCATCAGAACATGGACGGACAGCTAAATACAAAGCTTCACTTTATGGCTCTGCTCTTGGTTCAACACAACAGACCGGAGGAGCGCCTGCATCACTGCTGACCCAGCCCCAATCCATCTGCCCATCTCCTGCTCCATCCTACCATCACTCAGGTACAAGACACCAAGATACCTAAAGCTCTGTGCTTAAGGCAGGGACTGACCCCCATCCCAGAAGTAGTCCTCCTTTTTTGGGTTTTCTGCACACACTGTCATTGTCAACCTCTTTGACCTGGTCACACTCCTGTTTTCACTCTACCTGCTCCTCTTTTTAGGTCTGCTGCTTTCAGTCCACAAGCTCCATACTTTGCTTTAGAAAACGTGCTCCTTCTTGTTCAGATGTTATTGGTCCTTCTGTACCCTAACACGATCAGTGTGTTTAGTTCAAACTGGAGACACCTGCTCTTACCCCAGTTTACTATAAATAAATCTACTGTGTTTCAGTTATTAGCTGTTTTGCTATGTTTTTATGAGCTAATTTTATTGCAGACGTAGATTTTGTTGTATAGTATTTAGGTTTTGGAATATTGGGGTTGCCATTTCAATACGCTGTTTGTGTAAACATTTTTAAATAGGTGTTCCATATCATTGGGTCATTGATGCAATATTTGCTTGTGTGTGTTTTCCTCTAGTGTTGCATAGACATGATATATATTCAGAGTTGTGGTGTTCATGCTGAAACATTTTTAGACATGTCCAAAACGTGTTGCAGCTTTTTCACTTGTCTTGTGAGTTTGATAGCACAAGAGATTTGTCTGTGTGTCGTTCTAGGTAAAGTTTATGAAGAGTGTTCCTGGTACAGCTCTGGTGGAGATGGGAGATGAGTATGCGGTGGACAGAGCTATCACACACCTCAACAGCATCAAGCTGTTTGGAAAAAGGCTCAATGTCTGGTGAGAGGAAGACTAATCTATACATGTTCATTAGAATGCTTCACCAGTCTGTTCTGCCTTTCATAAGTTTGGGTATTGATATATTTGTACGCATTAGATCAGACAGATAACGCTGCTCCTGTGTTGTTGTGTACAGTGTCTCTAAGCAACATGCAGTGATTCCCAGTCAGGTGTTTGAGTTAGAGGATGGCAGCAGCAGCTATAAGGACTTCGCCATGACCAGGAATAACCGTTTTAGCAGCGCTGGACAAGCCTCCAAAAACATCATCCAGCCTCCATCTGCTGTGCTACACTACTACAACGTTCCTCCTTGTGTATCACAGGATCAGCTGCTCAAGGTATGTGACTCCTGATTCAAAAATGTCGACTGTTTGCTGTAAGGGTTACTTTTAAAATAGAGGCTTTTCCATCTCAGATCATTGCTCAGCTTAAACAGAATGTTGGTATTCACTTCACCATCCAGACAGCAGCATCTCTCCTCTCTGCTTCTTCTACCACCCCCCCTCACATCAGAACCCCTGAGCCTTATTTAATAAGTTCTAGCTAGGTGGGGAGGCGGGGCTTCAGCCGCCACTGGGTTAGTGGAAACACAACAGGTTTCATGTGCAGAGCTAGAACCACCAGTGGAAAAGAGCCATTAGTCACTGTGGTTACCGAGCTGATAACAAGTTAGCTGAGTAGTAGGCACTTCTTTGTTTTACAAGTCGTTAGATTCCTTTAAACCAGTAACACTTCATCTCCTTTGGAGCTTTGAAGGTTCTGCTTGGAAGGATGCATCTTTGAATAATGTCAAGGATTCAGCCTTCTCCTTCTTTGTTTTTTTCATAAAAGCATCAAAGCCATTCAATTCAAATGATGATCATTAAAGCAATACTTTTCTAACTGAGAGTAAACCACCAGCCCCAGAACTTAGAACCTTGTATGAGTGCTGCATGTATGAATCATAGAGATAGCTGCAGGGATCAGCTATTTATCTGCATTTCTGATGGTGTGTATCTTACTAAATGTGTCTCATATAGTGCTCTGCAACATCGTTATTAGCTTGTAATGCTAATAGTGTTTGACCATATGACTGCAGCATTTAGCAAATCTGGTTCTCTGACTTGAAACTGGAACATGTTTAGTGTGGTGAGACATTATTTCCTGATCCAGGTTCTAGCTTCTTGAATAAATGGAACGCACTGCAAGACCTTGGTTTTTCCTCTGGGTCTGGACCCTGGATTGTCATTGTTGGAGAGCAATAAAGCTGTTCATATTCCTAAAAATGTCTCAGCCCTCTTTCTGATCCTGATCAGGTTTGGTCTGTAGACCACATCCTTCACCATGCAGATGGGGTTTCTGACTACATGTTTTTATTTATTTGGAACAATGTGTGTTTTGGCAGCTGTGTAGGGAGCACGATGTGCCTGGCTTCATCAAATTCAAGATGTTTGACGCCAAGCGTAAGTACATCATATTATTGGGTTCCACTTTTTCAACTTGTGCTGTTTTTGGATTTGATGATAAATTTTTAACTTTTCAGTGTGAAGTGATGTATTTGATCATTTCCTGTCTTTGGATTTCATCTTTCCCTCAGCATCCTCTAAGACCATCTCTGGGTTGTTGGAGTTTGACAGTAAGACGGAGGCTGTGGAGGCTCTTACTGTTCTCAATCACTACCAGATTAGGATACCAAGTAAGTCTTTCGTTGGTTGTTTGGGATCTTAAAAACGAGGGCTGACTCCCGTCTTTAATGAATATGTGTGCCAGTTAAATGTTTTTATCCAGATAGTTTATTAGGTACACTTTTATTGAAACATTCAATATACATATCCTACATAGGCCACACCGATTTATTATTTAAATATTTATATATCCTCACCGGCCACTTTATTAGGTACACCTCTCCAACTGCTCGTTAACGCAAATTTCTAATCAGCCAATCACATGGCAGCAACTCAATGCATTTAGGCATGTAGACATGATCAAGACAATCTGCTGCAGTTCAAACCGAGCATCAGAATGGGGAAGAAAGGTGATTTAAGTGACTTTGAACGTGGCATGGTTGTTGGTGCCAGACAGGCTGGTCTGAGTATTTCAGAAACTGCTGATCTGCTGGGATTTTCACGCACTACCATCTCTAGGGTTTACAGAGAATGGTCCGAAAAAGAGAAAATATCCAGTGAGCGGCGGTTCTGTGGGCGCAAATACCTTGTTGATGCCAGAGGTCAGAGGAGAATGGCCAGACTGGTTCGAGCTGATAGAAAGGCAACAGTAACTCAAATAACCACTCGTTACAACCAAGGCATGCAGAAGAGCATCTCTGAACACACAACACGTTGAACCTTGAGGCGGATGGGCTACAGCAGCAGAAGACCACATCGGGTGCCACTCCTGTCAGCTAAGAACAGGAAACTGAGGCTACAATTCGCACAAGTTCACCAAAATTGAACAATAGAAGATTGGAAAAACATTGCCTGGTCTGAGGAGTCTCGATTTCTGCTGCAATTACTAAAATGTGTTTAAGGGCTAAATGGCAGATAAATGAGAGACAGATTGTTTTAGAGAATTTTTGAACTTCCTTCAAATTCAGTTTTCCTTCTGCCTTTTCAACTGTATGGGAAAGCCATGATGATGATGTCATGGGTTTGTAAGTTTCTGACAGAGATAAACGGAGGAACACCTGTGGATGTACAGTATGTTAAGGCAAAACATAAAACACACTGCTTCCTTGTGTGACATCACAATAAAAATCAAAGGAATTCAGAAGAAGCGCAGTTGGCCTCAACAAGTCTGGTTTATTTGTGAGTCCTATTTACAGATGCCTGAAGGCCAGATTAATCAGCAAATGCACTTCATTTTTAGAGACATGTCCTTCTGGCCTGATGAAACTAAAGTTATAATTCTGGCCACAAAGACTTAGTGGTAAGCTTGCAAGCCGGAGAAAATTATCCCTACTGTGAAGTTCAGGGGTTACAGCATCATCGTGTAGGACGAGTTGCCTACAAACCTCATCCTTAGTTAAAACCAGTCTGGAGAAATGGTTCCAGCGAACTATTGTGAGAGCTTTTTGGAAGGATATTGAAAATATTTTACCTAAATCATAAACACAAGGCTATCAAATATTAGGGAAATTTATGTAAACTTTTGTATTTGAGGTAAATAAAATATCTGAAAGTTGTTTTTTTTTCAATTTTCTGATAGAAAACAATTAGAACTAAGCTCTAAAGCCTAAAGTCCATTATTGATTCGCACTTCAACTACTGTTGTGCTTTTTCCTCCTCATCACTAAGTAAGCCTCTCTTTCACAGCGTGATAAATATATTTTCCATTTAAATCGCAACACAAACTTATAACTTCCGTTGGCCTCACAGCAACCTGCCTGTCTGCATGCAGAGGACGTGTGTGTGCTCTTCGGCAGCTAGCTGCCCCCCTATTTCCCAGGAAGCGCAGCACAGGATGGCTGTACAAGCATCAGCCAGGACCCAGAAAAAACCCCACAGGTTTTTTTGTATACTCAAAATCAGGGAATTTTCACAATCTCTCATCCTTGTGAATTACATTCTTAATGCACCCCAGAAGACCTCTTCATGTTGTTGTAATTATGAATATATTCTTTAATATTAATACTTTTTTTATTAATATTTTAGTCTGTTAAGGGTTGTCTTGTGAATACCAGTCCAGTAAGGCGATGGTATTAGGACAAAATAGAAAGGTGTGAGACGAGCTCTGACATTATTGAACAGCATAAACTCTGCACATATATGGAATGAATTCACACAATT
>JAHUTJ010026873.1:0-13641 GCA_036250325.1 Characodon lateralis
CAATAAAAGACCTGAAATATTTCAGTTAGTGTGCAATGAATCTAAAATATATGAATGTTAAATTTTCATCATGACATTATGGAAAATAATGAACTTTATCACAATATGCTAATATTTTGAGAAGGCCTGTATATGTGTATTTGTGGTAGTAGCCTGGCTCAGACCAAATTACCCATCAAGGGTTGACATCACCTACCCCCCAGCCAACCATACACAGAGGACAACTGCCCTGTTCCAAGTGATCTGTCAGCTCAATTAGCCTGTCCTTATTTCTCCCATATCTCTATAAATCTTCTTGCTTTCTTTCTTGCACCCGTCTAGCCTTATTTCCTCCCCTCCTTCCTTCTTTCCTTACCTGCATTTGACCTGATACCTCAAACATGTTTTCTTCCCAAGGTCAAGAAAGCAAGGACAATGTCTGACAAAAAAAAAAAAAAAAAAACTTGCCAAATGTATTCCTCTGGTGGTAGTAACTGTTACAGACTGCTGACAGTACATTTACCTACGCCTGCAACACAAAGAAAGCTACAGGGAAATAATTCTGTTTTCTCTCTGACACTCACCAACACACATGTATAGCCATAGACAAATACCTGCTGGCAGTTGTGTCAGAGGTCCCTATATCCCTACATCTCTAAGAGCCCTGGCTGTCTAATCATGCCACAATCATTATTCCTGAATTGATATCCTGAAGACAGAGTACTTGTTGAGGCACAGAGTTGCACCACAAATTGTCCCCCGAAAACAAGCCCCTAGAAAGAACTAAAAATGAACATGTACCGCAAAAATAAGGCCTTCACTTGATAATACATGCAGCCCCCTGCCTGTTCTTTTTATTTCAGTCTCTGCATCTCTCTTCCCTCTACACAACCTATGACTCCCCCTCCAACAGTCGCCAGAGAGCGAGAAATCGGAGCCCAACCCGACATGTCCGATTGGGCTGCACATGTCAAAACAACAGCAGGAGGCATGGAATGAAGCTTCTTTGGACTGCCTTCTCAAGGTCAGTGATTTTTCTAACTACACTTCCTACAGGGATCGCCTTGACTGACTACCAACTGCACATGCAATATGTAATGTGGTTAATGTATTTTTAACACCCAAGCTAGACCCTGCTAGTGTGCTGTTGGTTGCAATGAATTTTCTGGTGTGTTTTGACCCAATGTTACCCCTTCTATGTGTCTGCAATGCATTATTTCTGGCTTACATTTTAACTGTCTACAGTGACAAATTGCTACAAAAAGGTCAATATGTCGACGTACCAACATACCATTGCATGAGAGAGATATCTTTCTCATCTCATTTTCATTCATCTCATGGCTAGGATCTACACAGAATGAGTTTTTATGTGCAAAAGGGGCAAGGAGTACAGACAACAGATGTTTCTTTAAAATCAAATAACTAGTAATAGATTTGATTAAGTTTATTTGTATTACACCAATTCACAATAAATGTCATGACAAACAGGTGCACATCATTACCAATTATTCAAAAATATATAGTGAAATCAACCTAATTTTTACCAATATAATACAGTGAATTGAGCTGACACGATCCTGATATGTTGTTTGATTAGTACCCATATCACACTTTTTCTTTCTGCCTTGCTTTTCTATGGTGTAGTACATAGATGCACAAGTTTAATTTAATATAAAATAATTATTGAATAAATATAAATTAGTTTTTTTATGCTCAGAAATGTATATAATGTTGAATGTTCCACTGCTAACAAATTGCCTCTAGTGCTACTCAGATGTTGCAGCAATTACATTAATATACCATCACTTAAACCTATTTTACACTATGCAGATGTTCTATCTGTATTTTCTTACCTCTGACAATTGTCTCCAAAACATACATTTTAACCCACTTTATTCCTAGTGTAAATTTTCAGCTAATTAATTATTTGAGCATGTGGGTGAACATGGCAAACTTTACATCCTTTGTCTCAATATGTATGCACTATAAAAAAATGCAAGCCAATTTAAAAAGGGACAAGCATATTTCACAGACAGGACATGATGTTCCAACAAATGACATTTTTTTTATTTTATGTTCAGACCCACATTAGAGGCAATTCAGTTTAGGCAAGCCATCAGAAAAAGCCTGAATAGGACCCAGAAGGAAATAATAATAAATAAAAAACAAATCTTATCATTTTATGGTGAAAATAATTCAAAATAAACTAAAGTGATCAGAGGACTGCTTCTTTATAATATCCCAGCATAAATGAGCATTATACTGAATTTTATATCAACCCTCTATGCCTTACAGTGCTTTTATACTAGATCATAAACATAAGCTAATTAAAAGCTCATGTCTACAGTTTGTCAGGGTGTATTCTGCATCTTAATGTGATTGCCTTCAACCTGATAAGAGTGTGAATTTCAATAGATATTTTGATCAGCCAATCATATTTCATATTTTATTTGTAGTCAAGTTCACCATAGGGGATCAGTTGATCTGGTGAGCTTGTTCCCAACAGCAAGATTGTGGTCATTGGCTTATTGTTGCTCCTTTTACTGCAGTCGTTTTACTATGGAAGTGTTACTGGAATGTTGAATCAGGTTTTTTCAGAGTTGTTCCACGTGCATATGCATTCATTAGCATTGCATTAATGTTGAAAGCTTGTCTTCAATTTCATCTTCATGTTGGTTTTAAAATGTACAGGTTTTAAATTGGTTTGCTCGATAATGGATCATTGTGGTTGCATGACATTTGTTTAAATAGGAGGAACTCTATGTGGCCTATTTCGTGTGATTGCATTGTAAGCACTGATTTTTAGATATGCCAACAAGATGAAAAACAGTGTGGCAGATGGTTAAGGAAGCCCAGCACATAGCATTCAGTCATTCATTTTGCAGCATATCCTCTTCCTTGTGACAGTGGAATAGAGTGGCTCTCTTTCACTCAGAGCCAGGAGACCAACTGTTTGTTCAGTGGACAGATAGAAGACACAGTAACACAGCTACAGTAGTACCAGTGTCATTTGGAAAAAAAAATCATACACAGTTACAAGCTAATTTCTCAGCATTACAGTGTCAGTATAAGGGATTAGGTGTATTACACATTAAATCTATGTAACATTTCTTCAAAATGTTTCAAACAATCTTCCCTCATAGCAGTAGCAAAAGACGTGCTGATATGTCATGGAAATTTGATTAGGAAATTAAATTTGTATTAAAATACAAATTTAGTTTGTTCTGTTTGTTGTGTTTTCTTTTGTTTGCACAAGTTCCTGAATTACATATCCTAAAAATGTTTTAAAGCCCTTTGTATGCTGCTACCGTTCACATTTTAAAATATATTATGCTGTTTACTGTTCTTGTATACTTTGCTTAGTGGGTGTAAGAGCTGGTCAACTGGGGACATTTGCAACTCTAAAAAGCTTTGTTTATTATAGACACAGGAGCATTACAGGGGAAATGTTAGAGAGGCCATATTTTTTGCTTATTGTCTCTTGAGCTTTGTTAAACGTTTCATTTTAATATGATATTATACAAATAATAATAATAATAATACATTTTATTTAATAGGTGCCTTTCTGGCACTCAACTATAAAGTAACTTATAAAACTAAAATCTAAAATGTTAAAAATGTACTTAGTGCAACAACCACTATGTACCACCCTACCCTAATTTTCAAGTATAAGTCTATTTAGATAAAGGTGTATTATGACAATCACAATTTCCTAATTACATTTCACCCAATTCAGTTGTAATTGAAAACTAGAAAACCTTCTACTTGAACAGCATCATAGATAAAATAAAGTTCATGAATAATAACTTTGTTTTAGAATCCCAAACAATATCATGTTAACCAGAAGATCGTCAGTACCTCATAATAGGATTCAAACCCCATGGACATTTTCAAATGTTGTCAAGTTACAACCACAAACTTCACAAACTTTATGTGCTCTATCAGATAAAATATTGATATTTTATATGATACACAGTAGCAAATAATTGTGAAAGAAAAATGATCAATGGTTTTATTTTTTTTACATATACAAGCCTGAAAAGTACAGCATAGTTTTAAATTCTGCCCTGCTGTCAATACTTTGTAAAACAATATTTTGTTGCCCGGTTCGACCTTTTCATTTGATAGAGTACCGTTTGTGAAGTTTGTGTTATATGTTGGTATCTTTAGGAAAGTTTTTGTCTATTTCATGCCATTCTTCTAAAATGTGAACACTCTCCCCAGCCATAAGTCTTTTCCAGCTTCTTCTAGGGTTTGTTCCAGGATTGCCCTGTATTCAGCTCCATCAACTCTGACCAGCTGGTTTTACATCTATGGAACGCTGTAAGATACAGCTTGTAGTAATTCATGTCATCATTGTGTATCACCTGTCAGACAGAGGCAGTGAATGTGGACATAGTCAATGGAGTGCACTTGGATAATGGCAGGCATTTGTTCCTTTGAGGAAAAAAAAAAAAACAAGGGTGGAGAGGAAAAAAAGAAAGGGGAAAAAATAGAAAAATCTGAAGACAAAAGAGGAAACACTAATGAGATAGAGGAGAGCAATCACTTCTTTAAGTGATTGCATAGATTAGGGATACTTTATTATGAATGTGTGCTTTGCTTTCTTTGACTTGGATGCATTAGCTTTGGCCCACAAGTGTTTCTTAACAGATTGCTAGAATTACAATTTAGTTCCTTGGTATTATGCAAATGAAAAGCTGGCCAGCTCTCAGTTCATAGATTGCACTCAATGGTCCCTTGCAAAACCATTGTGCCATAATTAATGACTCTTTGCCACTTTTCACCTTGTGTTACACTATTGCTTTTTAAAACTTCAAACTCAGGGAAGGGAATAAGCAAGCAAACAAACAAATATGATTTAAAATATGAACAAAGGGTTGTAGTTGTAAAAACTACATAGATTAATCAGCTTCCAATAGAAATTAAATGCATTTTAATGTAATCTATTTGCATACAACTGAGAGTAATACAAGAAATTGAATACAACGCAAATAAATTAACAATATGTTAATCTATCCAAGCGATTGCAATTATACCATCTGTAGTTTTTGTGGTTTCAAGGCCTAAGGGGATGCTTACATCACTTTTTGACATGTAGCCATATTAGTTGCCACAGTATGTCTTAAATGCTTGGTATTCATATAGCTGAAGGAATTATTACATCTAAAATGGCTTGTAATGTGCATAGAAAATTGTTATTTAACTTATAAGCTCATAGTTTTCTTTTTCATTCTTTGTATTGTTACAAAAACATAACTGTTAAACTTTTGGAATGTTTATGAAACCAGTCTGGGCTTTGCTTTAAACAAATTATTGTAAATAATCAGTTGTTTTTCTTTTTTTCAAATAAGCTTTACAAATTTTCTTATTCCTGATATGTCCCTTTTTTGAGGTGAACAAACATCAAGTCTGTCAGGGAAAAACACCAGAGATGTCTCACATGTTTGCTGAATCTTACAGGAATAAACTGCAAAGGGCTTACAACAGCAAGCGGTCCAAGCAGCAATCAAATCTGGACCTCTGAGTAAATATCATTTTCTGTGTGATACACATTCTTCCAAGATAACCTGCCTGCTGAATAAAGCTGCTGTGCATAAATACACAAATTAATGCAGACATCCCTGTCTATATACTGTATGTATGTATCCTACTTTACTTGATGTTGTTTTCCTTGGGCCAGAGAGGCAGAGAAAGGAGGGGGAGAAGAGTTTCCACATGTCTGCGGATAACTCAGGGTAGTATGGTCCATTTCTTCTAGCTTCCTTGGCAGAAAAGCAGTATCACGGACCGTCAACAGTCGACTGGTACAAAAACAAGGGTGGCGATTCCGTCTCCTTGAAACCTCCACGTTTTTTTTGGGTTACGTGTTAAATCCACGTCGTCGATCGGTAAAGTTGAAAACTTACAAGCCTTCTTATTCCTGTAAGCTTAATTCGCTTAGTTTTCTCATTGGCCAATGGGGAGAATGAATGAAAGTCCACGTGGGGTTTTCTTCTCCAGAATGATGCTCCAGTTGCGTGGTAACCGCGTCTCGGTTTCCAGTGTGAAAAGCCAGGATTAAAGGGCTCCCCTTACTATATAGCCCACTGTGATGTCAGAACTGGGACGGATTTGTAGTAGTGGACTATCCTGGGATACAAAATGGCAGATGACGCCGGAAGGCCTGGTGGTGTCCAGCAACGTGCAAAATGGTCCAATATTCAGCAAACAAGTGGTCCAACAATTGTATTTCTCTTAGATTACTGTTAGTCTGTCCCCTTTAGTTTTTAGGTTTCTCTGTGTCTTAGCTCAGCTCTCTAATTAGTCTCCCTCTCTCAGCTTCTTCGCTTTCATCCTGCCACCTCTGCTCCACATTTCTTCTGATTAGCTGTTCTGGTCCATTTGTCATTTTCCACCCCTGCCTCAGTTTTTATGCTCATTGGTTCTCATTATTCACTGCTGAATGCTGTGAGCCTTAAAGGGTTTTGTAATGTTTGACTAAACAATCTTTAACTGATATCCTGACATGAAAAATAGTCTCCCTTCGTTTACAAACCAATCTTACAAGATGTAATACCTGTAATAAAAACAAGATATTTTGAAAATGTAACTTTTTTAACTTCCATGGTCCTGTCCAAATTTAGCCTAAACAAGGACATTAAGACATAAACTGAACCAATTTCTTAAAGGCATTTAGACATCAGTTGATATCTTTTTTTGGACAACTTTTCAAGTTTCACTTTAACATTCCATTCATTTAGATATAAAAGAAAACCATGTTTTCTCTTTTCAACAATAACAGTAAAAAGAATACATGACTGAAGCCCATTGATCTTTATACTCCACCTCAGGATTGTTGCCTTGCGTTTCATTTGCATAAGCTGATATACACCCGAATTCCATTCCAGCTTTACCTTTCTTCACATCTTATACTAAGGCATCCATAATGAGTTTTCAGGTAAGCCAAACTGTCACCAAACATTTAGGATGTATTGTAAAAAAATAAACACAATAAATACCATACAATGACCTAACAGAAACATGACTTAATTTTATGCTATTCAATGCAGATGGTCAGTCGGCACTGATGAAGATTCACTGTAGATTTTACACTCTTCATCATAGTACATACTCAAAACATAAATGTAATGCTCTTGTTGCAATGCATTCCTCACGATTAAACTATTAAATGTATAAATGCATTTTACTTAATATGCGTAGTATCAGATTAAAGATAATGAAACAATAAAAAAAAGAAAATCCAGTTTCAGTCCACGCCCTTACACCACTGAAGGATTGCTTTTTAGTTACAAAGAAGAATCCGGCCCACCAGTATTTTTGTGTTCCCTTGAAATCATTTGGAACGCAGGGTGGTCTGATGGCTATCTGTCATAGGAGAGACCCAAAGTTGTGTAGATTGAAGGCTAAAGTCATTAGTTAACTGTGGCCCTTATCACTCCTGGTATTAACGTTATTCATGACTGATTTAGTTACAAATCAACAACTCTAAGCACACACATCTTGTTCACACTTAACATTGAAATTCGTCTTAAGTTTTAAATCTCTACAATATACTTTACACAAACATAAACAGAGCCACATCACATATGTAGCTTAGCCAAGATACATCAACAACGAAAAAGAAAAAAAGCATCCCCAGTTCCATTGGTGCTTCTGTAAAATCACTTATAAATCTATCATCTGAACTATAATATCATAGACATTAAAACAATTCTAGTTGAGTAGGTAGGTGAACATGTAACATACTGCTGGCAAGCTTAGACATGCGCAATGAAACAGATACAGCAGTGACCACAGCAAGCAAAATCAGCTCAATCAAAACATTAACTACAGATAACATTCATTCACTCATAAATTACCCTGTAAACCATTAATCAATAGAAAAAGTTCTGTCCATTGACAGTGTCATGTTGAGGTCTGTTGGGGTAATGTAGGCTTACATTACATTATTGGGATATTGGAGTTCCCTGATAATTTTGAGCATGCACATATGTTCTGCGGTGGTTCATTTTATTGGTGGCAGCGCGTCTAAGTCTTGTGTTTGATATTGAGCTTACTCAGGCCCAGGAACATCTTTGTGGCTTGGTCATCAGAGAATTAAAAAAAGAACTAGCCACACTAGCCTCACACCAAGGCTACATCCTCATCACACTAGCTGGAAGCACTCTAACAGTCTTTCATGGTATTATTGCCTCTTCTCTGGTTGCAGCTAAACTGACCCTTCCCACCAGCTGCAATGAAGAACCATAACTCCCATGCCAATAAATACTGTGCCATTCTCATTTCCCTTCCACTCCCAATTTGGGAGGAGTGCACACAGTGGCAGATGGTGCTCAGACTAATTTGTGCTGGAAGTAGAGAGTTATTTCTAAAACATGTTATATTTTGTCATTGGCTAACAGGTAAAGCAGGGAAAATCAGATATCATTCTCCTCAATGACACCCACTAGCCCATTCTGGGGGAATCCAAGATTGTCCGTATATCTGGGATGTCATTCGTCAAGGTATAATCCTTATCTCTTAAAAATAGGTCGCTGTGGGAACATTAACCGGACTGTAAAGTGAGATCTTCTGTGTTTGGCTTAGATCATTCATCAGGTAAAAAGTCTGGAGTAGTGTTTGTATTACTGCAGATGAGTCCCCAGTCTGTCTATTGATCTTCAGCTCCATCGCTCTTGAACAAGACACCTAGATACTTTAGCTTCTCCACTTAAGGCAGAAACTTACCTTTGACCCGAAGGTGGCAGTCCAACTTTTCCCTTTGAGAACTCTGGCCTCACATTTTGAAGTTGCTTCACACTTGGCTGTGAACAACGCCAGTGCATACTAAAGGTCATGGCTTCCTCTGGTTCGGTGTCCACGACCAAACCAGAGAAAGTAAGATCCTGCACATGAACACCACTAATAGAGTGGCTTGTAAATGTATTCATACCCCTTGAACTTTTCCACACTGTCACAACCACAGAGATAAATATATTTCATTTGAATTTTATGTTAAAGACCAACACAAAGTGGTATACAATTGTGAAGTGGAACAAAAATTATACAGGATTTCTTTTTTGTTTGACAAATAAAAAACTGAAAAGGGCATTGTGCAAAAGTATTCAGCCCCCCTGAGTCAATACTTTGTGGAACCACCTTTTGCTGCAATTACATTTGCAAGTCTCGATTGGGTTTACGTCTGGACTTTGACTGGGCAATTCTAAGACATTAATATGTTTTGTTTTAAACCATTCCATTGTTGGCCTGGCTTTATGTTTAGGGTTGTTGTCCTGCTGGAAGGTGAACCTCCACCTCAGTCTCAAGTCTTTTGCATACTCCAATAGGTTTTCTTCCAAGACGGCACTGTATTTGGCTCCATCCATCTTCCTATCAACTCTGATCATCTTCCATGTCCCTGCTGAAGAGAAGCACCCCAAGAGCACGATACTGCCACCACCATATCTGAGCATGGAGAGGGTGTGTTCAGAGTGATGTGCAATGTTAGTTCTCCGCCACACATAGCATTTTTGGCCAACAAGTTCAATTTTGGTCTCGTTTGGTCTAAAGCACCTTCTTCCATATGTTTACTGTGTCCCCAATATGGCTTCTGGCAAACTGCAAACTGGACTTCTTATGGTTTCTTTTAACAATGGCTTTCTTCGTGTCACTCTTCCATAAAGACCACATTTGTGCAGTGCATGACTAACAGTTGTCCTATGGACAGATTCCGCCGCCTGAGCTGTGGATCTCTGCAGTTCGTCCAAGTCACCATAGGCCTCTTGGCTGCATCTCTGATCAATACTCTCCTTGTTCTGCCTTTTAGTTTAGGCGGACAGCCTTCTTGTCTTGCTAGGTTTACAGTCGTGCCATACTCTTTCCATTTCCGGATGATGAATTGAACAGTGCTTTGTAAGATGTTCAAAGCTTGGAAAATCTTTTTATAGCCTAAGCCTGCTTTAAAATTCTCCACAACTTTATCCCTGAACTGTCTGGTGTGTTCCTTGGACTTCATGATGCTGCTTACTCGCCATTATTCTCTTAACCAACCTCTGAGGCCATCACAGAGCAGCTGCGTTTGTATTGAGATTAGACTACACAAAAATATACTCTATTTAGTCATTAGCAATCATCAGGCAACCTCTGAAGACAATTGGTTGCACTCAGAGTAAAGAAGGCTGAATCCTTTTGCACACCACACTTCTCAGTTTTTTTTCATTTTTTTTTTTTTTTTTGGTAAAAAAACTAAGAAATCATGTATAATTTTATTTCCACTTCACAATTGTATACCACTTTGTGTTGGTCTTTGAAATTAAATTCCAATAAAATATGTTTTTGGTTGTAATGTCACAATATATGGAAAAGATCAAGGGGTATGAATACTTTTACAAGCCACTGTAGGATTGGAGACAAGGAGATGCCCAGCCAGTTTCACTAGGAACAAGCTTGACTTTGTGCCAAGAAAGCAGACACAGCTCTTGATTTGGACATACAAGGACAGAATGGACTAAATAGAACAATAAACAGCCTCCCAAGTACCCCAAACTCCCACAAAACTTCCCACAAAATACTGAGAGGGACACAGTTGTAATCCTGCAATTCTATAGAATACACATGGACCTGTCAAGCAAAGTACATGGCCCTTTCAGCAATTCTGGATAAAGATCTGGGACATGTTTCATGTTCGGTCGTAGCTTCCTTTTCAACACCCTAGAGTAGGGTTTCTGAGGGAGGTTGAGAATTGATAATTGCAACTCACTATTTGGTTTCATTTCTTAATAATTGGGACCACCACTTTTGTTGCCACTACATAGGTGTTGTCCCAGTCTTCTATGCAGCACTGAAGAGGCATTTTAACCAGAATAGCCACACAATGTCCAGAGCCTTTAGCATATCTTGCTGAATCTTGCCCACCCCTGGGGTCCCTGGCACAGGGAAGCTTTTTAGCTAACTTGGCAACCTCTGCAGTGTTGATTGAATCGCCTTCTTATACACTCTTAGACTCTGCCTCCTCCATAGAAAGAATGGTGACAAGAGTGAGAATATCTTTAAAGTGCTCCTTTCACCACCTAATGACACCCTCAGTCCGGGTCCAGAGTCCAACCCTACTAATTCACACACTGGGATGTTTTTGAGTCAACAAATAGTTTTCCAGAAGTACCTTGAAGCCAAATGAAATAATTTTACCATAACCTTTCTGAATTCCTCTCATACTTTTTTTTTTTTTCTTATGGTAACTGTTATTTTCTCTCCATCTCTACAAGGCCCCAAGAATGGAGTGAAACTCTCCAAAAGGTATGAAACAGAAAGTGTTTGGACAGTGGAGGCAGGGTCTAGTCATCCATCTGTTAAGGAGATGACCATTTTAAATACTGACATTAATTGTTACTCATAGTTACTTATGACATTAATTGTTACTAGTTACTGTGGCACAGTCTCAGTAACAAGAAAATGTTCTAGGGTTTTAATGGATTTAAATCTAACCTCAAGAATATAACTCACACACACAACATAAATGCCAAGTACATCCCTAAAAATGTGCAAAATATGTACAATCCTGTACATTAAAGCACTTTCTTTTTACAATGACATGCTTTAACATTTTAAATATTTGCAGATTATGCATCACAATCTAACACATATCACAACAGTTAACCTACTTAAGCTAAAGTCAGATACATGTAGCTACATTAAATATGAGCATATTTGATCAAACTGTTTGCAATTAAACCATATTTATACATAATATATCAAGTGTCTGCAATTGTCTATATATGAATGCACATGGCTGTCTGACTGCCTGGAGTTACACATCATAGAGGCAGCATCATTATTTATCCCACCATGTGTGGCAATGGCATGTTAGGGAAATTACTTCCAAGCTGCATACAGCACTTTAGCATTCCCAAATTGCAATGTACTTCATAGTACAGTTGATTTAATTTGTTTTTGTTTCATGGTAAACCTGTTTCATGGTTCATTTTAAAGCATCTATGGAAAGCAGATCCATATATTAAATTTTTAGGTCAAAAAGCAATACAATAAACTGGTATTTTGAAACAATTCTTAAAAATTTAACTGCATGATTATGAGTTAAATAGTAATTGGAACAACCAATACCTGAATCAGTGGCAGAGATACAGAATGTCAGAATCATCTAAAAATTCCTTTATAGCATATTTCTCCGCTAATTTATTTGCACTGTACATATCAAGCAGAGGTGATGACTGTTCAAAACATGTCTTTGCCAAAAATTATTTCGAATTCAAGAAAAGAGAGAGACATCTGTATTAGTCATATTTTTATGTTTTGTTTATTTTACTTATCCCAAAGTGTATATGCGGACACTTAATATGTTAAAGTAAACTATATTGTAAATTTTTTTATTTTCATGCTTATATGAGTTACATAGATTTTATCCCATAAACACCTTTAAAGGTGGCCTTTGTTTTCAAAAACCATAACACCAGTACAAATTCCTGACTATTTTGGACAGCGGGTGTTTTAAAATTTCTTTTAATGTCTGACATACAGCTGCCAAATTACTTAAAATGGTAAACTGAAAGTATATTTCATTATAGTGTTTCCAGTCTTAATCTCATCTGAACAGTAGTATAAAGGAAATAAGAATAGAAGCTACATAATATTGCTGATATCTATATTGAGCTAATAATATACATTATTGTAGCTGTAAATCATAACCATCAACAAAACCAAACAGACTGGCATTTTGTACTTAATGCAGTATTTTTCCACTTGGGCCACTTTATTTTTATTATTATTTTATTATTATTACAGACTACATTTTTTTTGTCTGCTTCAATGTAATCATGTTAATCCTCTTTTTTAGGAGTGAACCACACCCTCCCCATCCCTGTTTGCCCCTGAAATCTTTAGGGACCCTGAGCTTGTTGTCATGGAAACGAGAAGTACGCCAGCCACATGGTTCCCCTTCTGAACACAATTAACATGCAGCCTAATTTATCTTTTTTTCCCCTTACATGTGGGGCAAAATGGGAGAGAAGGTTGGTTTGATAATTATGGCAAAACACAAATGAAGGGTACGGATTTCTTTTTCTTAAAAGCATCTTAAATTTTGGGATGTGACAATGAATGTGGCGGATGGATGTAAACATATATCGACAGTGAGAAGATTGTATTAAGATTAATCAAAACATTTTCATTAGACATCCTGAGTGTGACCATTATAAAAAAAGATGCTTGGGTTGACGGATGACTAAATGATGTCACAATATAACAAAAAAAGACTCAAGTTTTATTAACGTTTAAGAAAAACTGTCAGGATCTGTGCCATGTCTGTGTGTTTGGTGCTGTTTACTGTGCTTAGCCTCTAGATGGCGTTTGAACCTGGAGGAGAGATGACAGGTGTTGACTATCTCCCTGATCATCTACTGAGGAGTATTTAAGGAGGAGGCTGCCAGCAACTCAGTGCCAGAGTGTTGCCCTTAGTGGTATATTGCAAGCCACAATTATCCTTGCCCGGACTTTGCTTTGTCTTTGCCTTCTTGTAATTTTGGATTTTTCTACCTTGCAGGATATTGCCTGAACCTGACTTCGTCCTCAGCATCAAACACTGTTTGGGTTGTTGACTTCTGGAGAAGAGCTCTCCAGCTTCATGAACAAAGACTCAAGCCTCCTGTTACTTCATTGGATTAAATC
>JAHUTJ010026874.1:0-13636 GCA_036250325.1 Characodon lateralis
GTATATGTCATTCCCAAGACGAATTGACGCTGTATTGGCCGCAAAAGGAGGCCCTACACCATACTAATAAATTATTGTGGTCTAAAACCAGGTGTTTCAGTTTCATTGTCCAACCCCTGTAGTTATCAGTTCTGAGGAAGAAACTGTTGGGTTCGGCAAAAATGGATTTGGAACCGATTAGGAAACTATGTTTTGTCACTGTTCAGGAAATTGTTTTGGAATTACCATCATTTTAATTAGAAATGCTCCAACCCTGACTTTTATGTGCTGATCTGGAATAGATGTACATTTTTAAATATCTGCTGATGCAGCTATTTTCAAACCCTGAGCCCTTTCACTTAAGACATTTAATGTTGCTTTGTCCTGGTGTTGTAATTGGATAGACACAGCTGCACTGCTGTAATTTGTGCCCATACCTTAAGTTGTATTAGTATGTACAAGATTTATAATTACGTTTTAATCCTCAGAGTCATCCTTCTGTACATATATTGCCACTATGCTACAGAACTGCTGAATCTGTATACAGACTGCTGAGACCAAGGAATGGGGTGGAAGGCACAGTGCTTGAAAGCACAGCAGCAGTTTAAAAAGAAGGCTACTTTGATGGTGAGAAGCTGAATCCTCACTCTGCATCCAGAAAACTGTTCATTGACAGCAGACTTCTTTAACAGACACCGCTTGGATGTTTAATTTGATTTAATGGGGCAAATTAAAACAGACACTTCTAATGTTTTATCAGAAACATTTGTTTATATTCAATTTATAAGATTGCTGTGTATAGGGTGCTACACTTCCTTTTTGCTGATTGGTGAAAGTCCAGTGTAAAATCAGACAAGATATGATGTGGTATTCACATACCATTAGAAAATGATGTTGAACTCATGAAAACTGAGAGGAGATGGGATGATAAATACTTGAGAAGTCTGGGACAGAGCCTCGGGGAATACCTGAAGTATCGGGCACAAACATGTATTTTAAAGATCTCAACTGACTGAGGTGAGTCTGGCTAAAGAGATAAGAGTTCAACCAATTAGGAGGTGTGTTGGTATTTCCTATTGTGTGCTTAGACAGATGTTTTGTGATTCAAGGCCACACTCCAGGATCCAGAGGAATGAGCATAGTGAACAGTACAGAATCAGGAAACCCGGATACCAGATTGTTTTTCAGACATTATTTGAAAGATGAGCATGGACCTGGGATGCAATCATTTTCTAATGAATTTTGGAGAGAAATTGAAATTTTGAGATTGGGTGAAAGTTGTTGGAAGTTGTTGCCCTCTGTACTCTGCAAAAACATACATCCTATATCTCAAACTCAATGCCAGTGTGAGCTGTGATTCAAATACTGTCATGCATATGGTCCTTGAATAAGTGTTCCATGGTGTGCTGGGAAACGAGAGCTGTCTCAAAGCATCCCCGCTGTGACAGTGACGGAAAGGTCATTTGCACATTTCGCTGTCTCTCATTATAAGGCGGGCCGTGGAAGTGGAGGTGGCTCTACTTCGGCGCTGTCCCGCCTGCTCCAGACGCTCAGGTTAAGTGCAGGTTTGAAGAGATGAGAGCAGAGAGTAGAAGTGAAAGGAGTCTGCATGCGTTGACCTGCTACCTGCTGTGCTGCTCAGGTAGCTGTCTGATTTACTCAATAACCTTTTCCTGTCCTGCAGGGGAAGAGAGTCTGAAAATTTCAGGTAGTCTAAGACCCTTTCTTAAATCCTACACAGTATGACATCCTTGAGGAAAAATATTTAAGCCTCCCTTTTGGACAGTTTGGTTGAAAAACTTCCATCACTTGTACTGAAGAACACAGTAGATTGGTGATGAATGAGGTAGAGATCCTCTCATGTTTCACTGGCTTGTCTTGTGCTGCATTGGGGGCCTCATTTTCACCTGTACTTTTCTGTCTCCTTCCCTTTTTCACATCAAGGGCCTCTACGTGCACCATGCTTTGAATCTTAAAGGCTTTATTAGGGGGCAGGAACTCATGTTTCCTAAACCTGGGATCTAAAGCAGCAGTAAGTAGGACAGTTTTTCAGGATTCAGGATGACACATAAATAGTCTCTCCCATCGTATCTGTGTTGCCACATCAGTTTGGAATGACTGCGCAGGGGGGTCTCAAAGGCTTCAGTTCAGTTTCAATTCAGTTTATTTATATAGTTCCAATTCACAACACGTCGTCTCATGGCACTTCACAAAAGTCAGGTACATACATTCCAATTAATCCTAACCATTGAACTGCAGTCAGATTCAGTTATTTATTCGAATTGGATAAAAGGTTTTTCTATCTAAGGAAACCCAGCAGATTGCATCGAGTCAGTGACTTGCAGCATTCACTCCTCCTGGATGAGCATGTAGAGACAGTGGACAGTCACTGGCATTGACTTTGCAGCAAACCCTCACACTGAGCATGCATGTAGTGACAGAGAGGACGAACTCCCTTTTAACAGGAAGAAACCTCAAGCAGAACCAGGCTCAGTGTGAGCGGCCATCTGCCATGACCGACTGGGGGTTTGAGAGAACAGAGCAGAGACCCAAAGACAACAAAGAAGCACTGAACCAGGAGTACTTTCTATGGGAAGGAAAAGTAAATGTTAATGGATGTAGCTCCTTTAGTAATTTCACCTAGAAAGAAAGAACAGATAAACTCTGAGCCAGTTTTCAAGGTTAGAGTCTGAAAGAGAGCACATAGAGTTAGTCACAGTAAAAGCTCAGTCAATTGCTATGTCTAGGAGAGAGAAAGGGTAAAACACTAAAAGACAGGGCTATGTGGATCATCGGTAGAGGGTGAGCATTAAGTTGTTGCCAGCAGAAGCTTGGACGATTCCCCTCTCCAGANTAGCTTCTAGGAAGAGAAAAGAGAGAGAACATAAAGTTAAAAACTGAAATAACAGCAAATAATGCAGAATTAGAGAGTAGTGTGAGAATGTAGCGAAGAGGGTGAAAGTGGTCATTATGTCCTCCAGTCCAGCAGCCTAAGCCTGTAGCAGCATAACTACAGAGATAGCTCAGGATAACCTAAGCCACTCTAACTATAAGCTTATGTAAATAATGTTCGTTTAATGACATTTGTTTTTGTTTGTGTTGAGAAACTCAGCTACAGTAAGTGCTAGCAGACCCAACTAAGGAGGAGTTCTGTGTTGTGTTTTTAAAGCGAAGATTAACTTTTTTTAAAGGGTGGTTTTTAAACACAGAAGATCGGCCATAACACGCTGTCCACGGTTATGCATTTCAACCCTTTTATTATTGGTATTTCAAAGGTATGTGTTTGAGTCTGGTAACCAGCTATAAGTTTCTTTTGTTAGCTCCAAACGCTAACGGCTAAGAACACGTGCTCGCCCACTTTATGCGTCAGCTGAAGATTATTTACCCAGAAAGGTTGTTAGTTCCCAATCTAGGAAATAATATTTCCCTAAATATTATTTTACTAAACATGATAACTAACTAAACAGCTACAGATCATTTACCCAGAAAAGTTGTTGGTCCTTATTCAAAATATTTCCTTAACATTTCTTTAATAATGTTTCCCTAAATATTATTTGTACTAGGCGAAGCCAGCTAATTAAACACTATTAAGACCTATTTATCCAGAATGGTTTGCTTCTTATTCAAAATAATATTTCCTTAAATAATATTATAATATTTCCTTAATAATATTTCTTTAGATATTATTTTAATAAATAAAGGCAGCTAATTAAACACTGCTGAGAATTGGTCATCCAGAAGGTTGGTTTTATTCAGCAAATCATTCTTTAAAATTATTATTGTTTAAAAAAATGTTTTATCGGATCTTGCATTGTGAATGGTTGTTTGAAGGTATATCAATTGTTGCCTAAGTTAGTTTCAAGACTAACTTAACTTCATTTCCAGATTCTTCAAGATAATTCTTGCTTCTGAAACATAAATAACATTGATAAATTCTTGTATTTTAAGAAATTGTGTGAATTCATTCCATGTGTGTACAGAGTTTTGCTGTTCAATAATGCCAGAGCTTGGCTCATCCCTTTCAATTTTGCCCTAATACCACCACCTTATGAGGCTGGTATTCACAGGACAACCCTTAACAGACCGACATATTATTTAATAAAATATTAAAGTATTAATATTAACTATTAAATAATATATTAATATTCATAATCACAACAAAGAGTTGCTGCTCTTTTAGACCAGAGTCGGATAAAGTCCAAACTACAAAATGTATTTATATTGTCTGAAAAAGGCCACAATATGTATGATGCAATTTTTTATTAATTAAAAAATTAAGTCAAAGTTGAATTTATGGAACCCATTTTCACCGCTTTTGAAGGGGAACAAAACTAAAGGAAATCGAAAAAGAACAAAATGATCAAATTTATCTTCATGTGTTTTATGAGATCTAGGGGACCTCCCAACATGTTGGTCCATCTTGCTGGAGGATTTTCTTCCTGAATAGAGCTCTGACAAAAGTCCACAAGATAAAGTGTGCTCTTGAGAAACAAATTGGCTGAGATTCAGGGGCCTTTCGCTGAGAAATAGGAATCATACAAGCTTCTGTTCACAGGAGGCTGCAGTTATGAGCAAAACACAAAAGGCAAGATTACTGTTCATTTTTCACTGCGGAACACATGCATTTATATCCTTGACTCATGCACTGAGATGCATGTTTGTATATGTTGTAGAAGGTCAGCCCGTGGCAGTTTTGGTCTTATTAATGAGAAGATCCTCAGGACGTTTATGTGCAACAAACATTATGAAAGGGGAAATTCCTAATAAAAAATGGATTTACAATTGTAATGACTGTTATGTAACACCACTGTATAAACACATATATATTTGAGAACATGCTGACTTTGCAACCGTTGTCAAAATAAAGTTACATAAATTAACAATTAAATTAATAGGAATCTGTTACCTGTGAATGGCTGTGCTTGTTGGAATTCTAGTTGGTGATGTCAAATAATGTTGTTTGCATCAGGTTTGTTGTTTATTTTATTCAAAATATTTCTCTGGCTCAAATCAGGGACCTATTTGCAGAAGTGGTTGAAGCTATTTCATGATGGAGGTAGGAACGTTATTAGAGGTGCTGAGTCTTCTCTGTTTACTTGAACTTACGCTCCAACTTAGCAGGTAATGCTTCCAATGTTTTGAGTTTTAAATGTACCTTTCAGTGAGATAATATATTGCAAATATATCGTTATCTCAGTATCAGTGTGTGCAATATTCATATCAAAAGAAATGTTTGAGGTGCAATAATTATTGGCTAATATATTCCACGTCTGATGAGTTTGCATTTTACATACTAATGTAATATTTTGCCAGTTGGCAGCAGATGCTCACACCAGATAGAATGACATTGCCCAAAATGCCAAAGGTCACAGAGTTTAAGGAGAGGGAGAGGGATGAGAAAGAGAGGGAGAAAGAAAATAGGGATAAATCACAACGGATTTTGTCTATGCAGGATTTATTATTATTATTATTATTGCAAGATTTTGTAATTTGTGCAGCTCTAGGCGACATGTTGGGTTTGCATGAGGTCAGTTGGTTGTGTAGAGGACTTTCATTCTGCAGTCGAGGCATAAAGAGGTTGCATTGTCCTGGTGTTTGATTCAATGGGTACGCAAGGGGCACCCATACACTTTGTCAACCCGTGCACATTAAAGTGTGACTTTTACTTTTGTATAGACGGCTCAGTGCGAATGTAGCAGAATGCAGTAATGGCTCAGGCACCAAGGATCTCTAAATTGGTCCTCCTATTTGTAATTCCAAAAAAATCAAAGGGGAAAAAAGATTATAAGAATTATTTGCAGTTAGTGGTCAGTCCTCCAATCAAACCATCTCACCAAGAACAAATTAGTCTAACAGAAAACAAACAGCAGTAACCAGACACACAAAACCAGCTTCACCAAAAACACCTCTATTAAACCCAAACCACATTTTGCTATAAAAATCACTCTGTTTAGACTAATTAAGTTTAAATGAGTCACTTTTTGGTGATGAGGACATAAAACAACAGTTGTCTTGTTAATGTCCCCTAAAAAAATCTTATAGTCAGTTTATCCCTGAACCAATGAACTTCTCCCTTAGCTTCTCATTGTTTATACACATAGTTCAACTTTGCATTAAAAGTTAATACCAAGAATAGTACTGTAAGCTCATCAGCTAGAAAAAAACCCCTAACTATAGTTAACTGGTGTTCTATGACTCTGTGGTAGCATTTGCAGTGTTCTGCGCTGTGGTCTGCTGGGGGAGCGGCTGCACACAGCGGGACAGGAGGAGACTGGACAAGCTGGTCAGGAGGGCCAGTTCAGTTCACTCTACAGTGGAGGTGGGGGAGAGGAGGCTGATGGCTAAACGGACATCCATCATGAACAATACCTCTCACCCCCTGTAAGACACTGTAGCCGCTCTAATCAGCTCCTCCAGCAGCAGGCTACGGCTGCCACAGGGCAGAAAGGAACATTTGAGAAAGTCTTTCCTGCTCTACCTGCTCTAAAATCAAAACCTATAAATGTACAATACTACCAATATATATGCATCACCTCATTTTTATCTCTTCTTTTTATGTATATAGGGTTCATATTTGTGTAACTTTATTTTGGATATAGGGTTTATTTTTTTTAAGTTAAGCACTAATTTGTTTTGTTGCTTTGCTTGCTCTATTTGTTTTTTATTTATAATTTTCTTTAAAATGTCTTCCTAGATGTGCGACATTCAGTCTGTTTTGCTTTATTCATTTCCCTCTTGGAGGATTAATAAAGTCGTTTCTCTAACGTCTCTGAACATGTTAGCTAGCAGCCTCTCGGCTTCTGACAGACTCGCTAACTCTGACTTGAAAACATTGATTTACTATTTAAAGGCCTGCTGTAAAATTCCAGAGTGCATACGTAATCACTGAGCTGATACAGGCCTGATACAGTTATCTGCCTAGCAACAGAGCAGAATTACTTGATAGGATAAAAACACTGGAAATTTCAACACTTACCAAGGGATTGGTTTATAAACGGGCTGTGGGAAGGGTTAGTGAAGTTTCATGCAGGACAGAAATCATTCTTCTCATGAACATTGTCACCAACGTTTAATTAAAACCAAATCAGAATACTGAGTTTTGTGACTATCTCGGGTTGATGTGACATGTTTTCTCTACTAATTATTCAGCCATTGGGCCAGAACTTATCTGAGCAACTGCTATGTAGAGTAGAAGTTGAATCAATAGGAAATGTGTGAAACAGGAAGTGACATTTTTCTCATCTCTACAAGTAAATTCCAGGAACTAGGCCAACTCAATGTACAGCCATCTAAATGTCCTACATTCTGACGTCTTGGTACAACTGCCTTAAGAACCACTCATTGTTTTTTTTTTCCCTCCAGTGCCAGAGCGTTTGACCTGCAGCTAACTGTTTGCTGTTTGTTGCTATTCTGATATACATCAAAGTTGAATAGGAGTTTAGCCTGGAGTCTTATAAAAAAATCTCTTTCTGCTCTATTGACATCATATAGGAGAAAGTGTGAGATATTTCAAGCCAATAACAAGCAGTAATTTCAGAATGCTGAGGGACCTTAAGGCTGCGCCTACAGGAAATATGAATCCAAAGTGCACAGAAGCCAAACTGAAATTGAATGGATTCAGACTGCCCTTGCAAAATGCTTCTTGTGAATTGCAGCACACGTGCTCTACAAAATTGCTGTCCTTAAGGCACATTGCGGAATTGGTTGCTTTTTCAGCCTGCCATGAATTTCTTCATATGGCAGCAAAGTGTGGGGAAAGGGAGGATCTCGGCAATTAAGGAAAGCACATCAGCACTTTGAATCCTGGGGGTTTAAGAGCAATTAGAGCTGCTGAAACAGGAGGATTAAGACAGTTTAACCATGGTTTACGAGAACTTTTGAAGGAGTTCATTATACAACACGACTGCATATGATTTCTAAGTAAAATGATAATTTCTTGGTGCTTTAGCAGTGTGCAAAAGCTAATTGTGATCTTGAATGTGGCAACATGGTGAATATTTTTATTTGACTTATAGCTGAAACCGGAGAGTGTTCAGTGGATAGATTTCATTTGCACAGTGTCTTTGTGTGATTATTATCTAACTAACCTACTGATTTGGTTTTTTGCCATTTGGGGCTTCAGATGGATCGATCTCTTCAGCTATTATACTAGTACAGAGGGTGGACTTTGACAGATTTTTTTACTGCTCGTATGAGGATTGTTATTTTTTTTAATAAAAAAGCAACTATAATTTTGAGAAAGGACAATTTTAATAATAATAAATAATACATTTTATTTAAAAGAACTTTTCATAACACTCAAGGACACTACAAGACAAGTAAAAAAAAAAAAAAAAAAAAAAAAACAATTGTTATTTTTTCATTTAAATAGGCTTTTAGCTTGTTACAGTCTCTAGTGACGTAACAAACTGTAAATTATAACTGAGGTTTACACAGACTGCAAAGGATGTGGCTCATGTCCAGCTAATTTCCCCTTAGCCACAGAGAGTGTTGGGTGTTATGCATGTGACCTTATGTGTTTACCACAAATTTTCCAAGGTGCTGCATTTAAGCACTTCTGACTTCAGGCCTTTGCGTTCATAGAAATTGGGTAATGTGCTAACTAGGGGTGCACTGATTGATCGACTGGCCGATCAATCGGTCCACGATTTCCTTCATTTTGGGTAATCGGCCAATACTTACATGTGAAATGGATCTTATCCACCGATTTTATCTACTTGTCTAACCTATTGCGCAACTTGTTTCTTTGTAAAATGTGAAAAATGAAAGACTAAAGGAACTGCAATGCTCTAAATGTTTCATTTATATTTGAGAGCACTGCCTCTGGGGCAGTTAAAACAAGTTTGAATTGTTTCATGGGTATTGTGTAATGTTTTTGAACAAAATAAGATTTAAGCTTTGAAGGCATATTGTGACCTTATAACACCTGACAGTGTCAGTTATAAAAACAAATTTTTAAAAATCGGTATCGGCCAAAATCTTAATGGGCAGGTCAGGCTTTTTAAAGATCGAGGCGGTTTGAGAAGTTTTGTACATATCTGCATCAGGATGGGTTGTTTGGTTTCTGGAATTGGGCATGTATATGCAATATTGATGATAATTCTTAAAAGCTATTTCTCAGGCTACAGAAGAGCTTAAAGCTAAACCCTGTAGCTTCCAGTGGTAATAGTTTCAGCCATTGCACCATTGTCTGCTTATTGATAAAGCCTACATCTTTCTTAATACTTTGACTTCTCACAGAGCCCGATTTGCTCTCTCAAACACCTAACCAGAATCTGAAGAAGCTCGGTGCCATCCCCGTAATCATTGTGCAACAACTCCCATTCAGTTATCCTATGGCGCTCACCGTAGGCATCTTCAGATTGCTCCACAGCCTGTCTTCTTACAGGAAGCTTATGTGAATGAAAGAGCCATCTCTAACTGAATGAGAGTATTGTCATCATTGCAGATGTTGGTGTTTATCAGGTTGTTTGTGTCTTCGTGGTTAATAAATCAGAGCATCAGATTGTTTCACTGTTGGGGCTTAGAAACAAATGATAGATAGGCATGTATGCCTTGCAGTCTGAAATTCTAAGTACATAAAAGAGACATACATTTACAGAGTTTAATGCGATTTTTTTCAATGAGATTATTCAAAGAGGCAATAATCAGTGTAGCTTTGGGAATTTGTAAGCAGGAACAAAGCTGTTAATGTCAGCACCTGATGCAGCCTCACTAAGCTAAGAGCCAGCAATGCTGCTAGACTGGGAAATGAGATTTTATCTTTAATGTGTTAAGCCTCTGGAAACGAGAGAAACTGAGGGGTGAAAGTCGTTTGCAAAGACAAGTGGAGTTACCCACTGCAGACTTAAGTCATTGAATTTTATCACTCGGAGCCACTGAATAACGGGAGAAAGGGAGCACTTCAGTAGGAGTAGGCAGCTAGAGCGGGTAAAAGAGGTGTTTGTTCATGGGCTGACTTTGTTGGAGAGTGTTTCCTCCCCAGGTTCCCCATACAAGGCGTACGTTGACTTGTTGCTGGCTGTGGCTCAGGCTGAGCTTGTGCAGAAGCTGCTCTGTATGCCTGTCAGGTATCTGCTGCCCCAGATCAGTGCGAGGAGCAAAATGGACAGGTGCAGCAGACAGCCTGAGGATACGGAGCGAGGAGTTTGGCTTTTAATTACAGCCACATGGGTAATGAGGATGCTTTTTTACATTTTTCATTAAGCTAACCCCAGGATGCTAATTTAAGGCCAACTCTGTTTTTCACTGTGTTAAGGCTTACAGGAAATGACTTCGTCATTTTATTCTATGGACTATTTTAATGGAGCAGTTTGAAACACAAATTTGATTCATTTACAGTCATGGTAGAAAAGTAGACGCTCTTTTAAATCTTGAGTGCTGTGTTTAGTCACATGATAAAAATGGTCTTTACCAGGTTCTAGAATTATTTTAATTTAACCTCAAGTCTATTACAACAACACCCAACAGATTTCACAGTCGGTATTTATTGAACAAAACCAATTCTTGCTGCTTCCATTGAATTGTGGAAGGAAAGTATCAGCCCCATGAGCTGCTAATTAAATGCTTGATTAACTGATCATAATTACTGTAACAACCAATAGTCATTTTGGACTGGAGCATACAAGTGTGTGCTTTTATGGAACAGAAAAACATCTGATAAATTTTGGTGCATTGGATTTAGATAAAGTTAAGGATATATTAATGGTCTAAATATATAGGAAAAGGATGTGGAAAATATCAAGCCAAATAATGTGTAATTGATTTTGAGATTAAGGATGCATCTCAAGAACTAATTGTAACCCTTATCTCACATGTATCTTTAATTAGTGTTTTTGTGTTTGCTGCTTGATTTTCGTCCATCATTTGTTGCTCTTTGTAAGTTCATCACCCATAATTGAACCAATTAATATGCTGTATTGTGCTTGAAATTGTCACTCCACCATTTACCCTCCTGCAGGTCTCCTTGTTAACAGTTCTGTTTTTCTGGACAGTTGATTTTTTTTCTTTTCCTCCAGCGATCTGCTTTTGATATGACAAACTTTAGTCTTTCTTTGGAATTTTCTCTTTGAGATTGTGGCTTTTGAGTGCAGTCTGCTGTGGGCTTAGCACATATGAGGTAAAAGCTCTTTATATGCCTATGTGTGCATGGGAGACAACACAGTAGCTTTCCACATCAACTGCCTGGCTGCACAGCAGTAAAGATCAGTTGATAAGGCAAACGACAGGGATGGCAGTTAAATCAGCCAAGCATCATGGGAAAGGAGAATAACTGGGCCATTACAGATGAACCATTTTACCCGAGGCAGGTTGATACTGCAGTATGTTCCCCTCACTCTGCTGTGTCATTAACAACTGAGTAACAACATGAGCAGTGCGGGGAGGTTGCATATTCATTTAGTAAATGGTGAGCTTCTTCTTCATATTTGTAATCCTGAATTTCAAGTTTACAAGCAACTAGGTCATGAGTTTTACCCAACTGCTTCCAGAAGCCCTTATGAAATCCAAGGATGAAAAAACTAAATACCCACCAAAAAGTCAATATTACCAGTGCAGATTCTTCTTACTAACTTCATTAACTCTGAGATGTTGGATATCAACTTCTACACAGCATCCTTAATGATGGTGACCCATTCTTGTCTCATGAGTGGAAGACGCTGATCGCTGATTTGTGGCTCATGGTCATCCACCTGCTTTTTGAGAAGTTACCACAGGTTATCAGTTTAGTTAAGCTCTCTGGAACCTTTGACACCACAGGTCCAGAATGTTATAGTTCTGGCCTTTCAGATTCTTCTTAAATTTCTGTTTCATGTCATGGTGCTAAAAAATCCAGAAATCGCCAACAGGTTGTTCCTAGATTGTTGAAAAAAGTCTTGAAGTACATTTTGAGACCACAGTATCACAGTGTACGCATAAAAAGAAAAACCCTCAGTAGCATCTCAATAAAATGATTTTAAACTACAGGAGGAGTTTGATGTAAAACTTTTTAAAACCATAGTATACCTTGATTCCAGTAACAGGCCGATGCTCAGTCACTATCAAGACACTTGTCTGGTGGGGCTGTAGTCTTTAAGCTCTTCACAATTTCACATGATTATGGTTCAGAAAGCTGTAATGTGATAATAAATTCTCTAGTGACGTAACAAACTGTAAATTATAACTGAGGTTTACACAGACTGCAAAGGATGTGGCTCATGTCCAGCTAATTTCCCCTTAGCCACAGAGAGTGTTGGGTGTTATGCATGTGACCTTATGTGTTTACCACAAATTTTCCAAGGTGCTGCATTTAAGCACTTCTGACTTCAGGCCTTTGCGTTCATAGAAATTGGGTAATGTGCTAACTAGGGGTGCACTGATTGATCGACTGGCCGATCAATCGGTCCACGATTTCCTTCATTTTGGGTAATCGGCCAATACTTACATGTGAAATGGATCTTATCCACCGATTTTATCTACTTGTCTAACCTATTGCGCAACTTGTTTCTTTGTAAAATGTGAAAAATGAAAGACTAAAGGAACTGCAATGCTCTAAATGTTTCATTTATATTTGAGAGCACTGCCTCTGGGGCAGTTAAAACAAGTTTGAATTGTTTCATGGGTATTGTGTAATGTTTTTGAACAAAATAAGATTTAAGCTTTGAAGGCATATTGTGACCTTATAACACCTGACAGTGTCAGTTATAAAAACTAATTTTTAAAAATCGGTATCGGCCAAAATCTTAATCGGCAGGTCAGGCTTTTTAAAGATCGGTAATCGGTGATCGGCCAGAAAACTGCAAGTGGTGCACCCCTGATGCTAACATATTAAGATAATTGAGTTTGATGTTTGTTAAGAATTTCAGAATGGTCAATCTGCAGCTTGATGGATCGAAAAATAGATTTCATCTCCCATCCTTACTACACAGGACTCACCCGTTGCCTTTGTAATTTATTCTAAAGAGAAATGATTTTCTGGATGTCTCAAACAAATAGAAGTTATCAAAGAAAGTAACAAGGCTGAGGTCTTCATCTGTCCATCCTTTGGACAGATAAAGGATCCATCCTCGTGCTGTCCTTGATGTTTTTCTGCAGAGACGTGGCGTCTTTGCTGCTCCATTTTGTCCAAAAGTCTTACCTCACCATGCAGATCCACTCACCTGTGCTTCCTGCCAGTGTTCAGCAAGCTTTGCACTGGTGGCAACATGATTCTGTGAAAAAAAAAAAAATATTGGATGGGTATAGTCCTTGTTCCTGCTGGACATCCTGAAGTCTTCTTTCTTCTGCTAGAACCTGTTAAGTTAAAGGTCTGGATCCTATTAACTTCTCTTTTTGGCAGCTGTTTCCTGTGTTTTGATGATGAAGTAATAATGGCTGCTTCCTTTTCTTTGAAGGTGACCTTTACTACAGCAAAAAAAAAAAGTTGTAATGGGACCACCTAAGGAGGGTATAAATGCCCCCATTTTATAGCAATCTGCTAGGTAATTGGATTAATGGTGATTTTAGTGGGCCTATTTCACAGTTTCACCTGAGCTGATTCAATTCAATTCAATTCAGAAATACTTTATTAATCCCAAAGGGAAATTAAATGTTGTTGTAGCTCATTATGAGGGTTTCCTCAAAGAGCTGTTGTAGATGCTGATGGCTGTGGGCAGGAAAGATCTCCTGTAGCGCTCCGTCT
>JAHUTJ010026875.1:0-13628 GCA_036250325.1 Characodon lateralis
AGATATGCTGCTATAGGCTTAGGCTGCTGGAGGACATAATGACCACTTTCACCCTCTTTGCTACATTCTCACACTACTCTCCAATTTTGCATTATTTGCTGTTATTTCAGCTTTTAACTTCATGTTCTCGCTCTCTTTTCTCTTCCTAGAAGCTACACCTGGCCTGGTTCTCTGTCTACTTGTGACACCTTTCTGGAGAGGGGCATCGTCCGAGCTTCTGCAATAATTTAATGCTCACCCCCTACCGATGATCCACATGGCCTCGTCTTTTAGTGTTTAACCCTTTCTCTCTCCTAGACATGGCGATTGACTGAGCTTTACTGTAACTAATTATATGTGCTCTTTTTCAGACTCCAACCTTGAAAACTGGCTCAGAGTTTATCTGTTCTTTCTTCTAGGTGGAATGACTAAAGGAGCTACATCCATTAACATTTACTTTTCTTTCCCATAGAGCGTACTCCTGGATCAGTGCTTCTTTGTTCTCTTTGTGTCTCTGCTCTGTTCTCTAAAAAATCCCAGTCGGTCGTGGCAGATGGCCGCTCACACTGAGCCTGGTTCTGCGGGAGGTTTATTCCTGTTAAAAGGGAGTTTTTCCTCTCCACTGTCATTACATGCATGCTCAGTATGAGGGATTGCTGTCAACTGTCTCTACATGCTCATCCAGGAGGAGTGAATGCTGCAAGTCTCTGACTGGATGCAATCTGCTGGGTTTCCTTAGACAGAAAAACTTTTTATCCAATTTGAATAAATAACCAACTATGACTACACTGTTCAATGGTTAGGGCTAATTAATGTACCTGACTGTTGTGAACTGCCTTGAGACAAAATGTGTTGTGAATTGGCGCTATATAAATAAAACTGAATTGAATTGAATTGTAGTCCTCAATTGTTCAAGGTCAATTCTAATTAGTCGACGCAGTGGTGTAAAAGCTGTTAATTCTAGTGTTTTAAAGGCATAACATCATGTTTTGGAGTATAAAGACCTAAACATTTTGAATGTATGAAGCATTACAGAATCTCAGTAGACCTTTTCATTGGTTTTCAAGGTGGAGAAGTCATCTTAAAACACTCTTCTGACACAAAAAGAGTCTTTTGAGTCAAATCCCTGTAAAATGAGAAGGTGTTGCCATATATGGCCTGTTATGTGGCTACAAATGTTGAGGTGTTTAGTGACTGTTGATGCTGCAGGCAAGTCATGATAAACAATGACTAAATGAAAGGAGTCTGCTATGGCACTGCCTTGATGTCTGTCACTCTCAATGGCTGTAAACACAAAAAAATTGCTTTCTTGACAAAGACATATTTAAATAGAAATATGTCAAAATAATGCATGGTTATTTGCTGGCCAGGATTACAAAACAGTTGTTTCTGCATAAACCTCAGTTATGAATAACACCGGTCAAGCTCTGGCCAAGAACAAAGTTCCAGACCACCAGATTACTTACAAAGTGGCTAAAGGACAACAAAGTCCATGTTCTGCAGTGACCATCACAAAGTCCTGATCTCAGTCCCAGAGAACAGTAGTGGGTGGACCTGAAAAGGTGTGTATTAGAAAGGAGGCCCACAAAGCTGACCCAGTTCTGTCAAAAGGAATGGGCCAAAATTCCAGGAAACTATTTTGAGAAGTTTGTGGACAGAATGCACCCAAAACCCCAAAAGGGAACCTAGTTTTAATTATGATTGTGAATTACATTATGTAGAGTGTATAAAAAGCTTTATAGAAAACCAAATACACTTCTCTCTGGTTCCTACTGGTTCCTACTGGGTTCATTTTGGGTCAGCAGTGTTTCTGGCTTTGGACTGCAGTGTCTAAATTGAGGCAGTGAGGCTTGGGCAGCTTTAGAAGTTGCTCTGGGTTCCTTGGAAGCAAAAAGTAAAAAACGAGGTACATTGAGGTGACTGTGGATGTTGTTGTTTGGCATAAAGTTTCCCAGGTAAAACTATCTATTGTTTTACTGAGGTTTTTTATTTGTCCTCTATTCTTAGAAAACATCTGCTTATGCCTATAAATCACTTTACTGGATAAATCAGTAACCAATCTCTCCAAACATTCTCCTGCAAATTTTCCCAAAACAATTACCTTTAGCAGCATTGTTTTTTTTTTTTCTCTCTGTGTCTGAGTCTGGTGACTGCAAATGCCATCTGAATATTTTAACTTCCTGCCAACCACTAAATGTGGCTTGAAGTGCCTTTTTGGGGCTCAACCAATAAGCCAATAAGGCTTGAGTGGAAAGATAGATGTGTTCTCAGAAAAATGCTCTGACAGCTACATTATAATACTGCAGTTACGCCCTCACATAATATCATTCTGCTAGCACCAAGATAGCTGAGTTCAACACAAACAAAACCAAACTTCATAAAATGAAAAACGTTTAGATCATTTCAATCTAAATCCTTCTATTTCTCTGTTCTGCCCAAACCTAACCTCGTATGAACTGTACTGAGGAAAAGCTTTCCAGGCGACGATGAAGTTTGAAGAGAGCTCTGTGAACAAAGGGTTAGCTTCCAGCTAACACTGGAGCAGTGGCTGGAAGACGGCTCGTTCTGTCCGCTGACCACACTGCACGTTAACTGCCGTAATGCGGCTACTCGTTTGTCCTCCTCTCAGGCAAGGAAAACCGCTTCACTCGGCTTGTAGAGACAGCGTCTCTGCAGGGACTTCTCTGGGACCCCGTTTGCTTCTGCAGGCCTCAGAGAGAATGTCAAGCCAGGCATGTACCTTAATGCCTGTTTTTATGAATGAATACTGGGTACACAAACANACACCGTTTGCTTCTGCAGGCCTCAGAGAGAAAGTCAAGCCAGGCGTGTACCTTAATTCCCGTTTTTATGAATGAATACTGGGTACACAAACAGTTATTCACTCATACTTAACTTGTGCATATGATCATGTGATCTTATGACACTCTTGGATCCAGTTGAAGAGTTTATGTCTTTTTGCCAGCAAAGAGACATTAGCACGCTGTTCCCCTCCTATCCCAATGATCACCGGTGGAAGAGGTCGGCTTGTTGGAGAGGGGGTGCTCTTATTCAGACAGTGGCATCATGGGAAGTCTGCTGCTACCCCCTTTTCCTCAGTTGCTGGAAGTCAGTTAAATGCGATTTATTTTGAAAGTTCCAGAAAAGTGCGTACCGGAGTTTTAATGTTGAAATCCATGGCTGGGTCCCAACACCCATAGACTTCAATGTATTTTATTGTATTAGCCTTATTGTATGATAGGCCAACACAAAGTAGCACAGAACTAGAAGGAAAAAAATATATGTTTTTTTGTATTATTTTCTTAACAATTGAAATCCGTAAATTTGCCTTCAGAAGCAATTTAATTAGAAATTAGAATAATCTGTGTTTAACTTAATCTCCCTGTCTTTACCACTATTCTGTGAGGGTCTCAGAGGTTTGTTAGAGAATGCAATTATACAATCAGGCTCATGGAAACCAAGTAACACATACAGATTACAGACAGGTTAGAAATAAAGTTGTGTAGAAATTGAAAGCAGTGTTCCCCAGCTTTAAATATCCCAAACTTTAAACCCTGCTCAATCCATTATCTAAAAGTGAAACCAAACCTGCAGACTTAGTAATAGGTGGCTTTCCACCCAAGCCTACAGGCTGGGCAAAGAGATAATTGATCAAAGAAGCATCAAAGAGCCCCATAGTAACTCTGGAAGAGTTAAAAAGATGAAAACTATGATATGCAGTCAGTAAATCTACCTTCTATGGAAGAGTTTCACAGGGACAGCTTATGTTAAAATAAATGTCTAAGAAATCCCATTTAAAACTAAATCTGCACATCACCTTGAACACACCATCCATCATTGTGATCATAAATGGTAGTGGCAGTATCATGCTGTGGGTGCTGGTCTGTCATGTAAAATAAAGAAAACCCACTGAATTTGTGATTTTGATGTGAAAAAAATGTCAAAGGTTCAAGTGCAGTTTCATAATATCCAAAAAAGACATATTTATACACTGTGCATAAATCTACTGCTTTCATCCACCTCTACATTAAAAGACATTAAATTTATTCTATCAGAACAGTAAGTGGTATCAGTAACATTGTTACTAAAACATACTAAATCTTTCCCCCTGTTTCTGTGGCTAGCTAACCCTAAATCTCACATTAATGACAACTGGAATTGAAAACTCCATTAGGCTGTCTCCATCTTCCAATAAGTTTCAAGGCTCCCTAATAATCTGCCTTATTGGAAAAGCTACATAGCCCCCACTACCATAACACCATGACCTCCAGAACTGAATTGCCACTCCACTCAACTCATCTCCAGAGACGCAAAACACCTGCAGATGCTCCAATCAACTCTAAGAAAGTCTAGTCAGTTTAGCTGCAAGACTGCCAACTGGCAAAGCTGTGAACGTCTGCTTTGGGAGAAATAAAGGATTGAGACTGGGGAGGGGGTTGTTTTCTAAATTTAATTCACCTTCAGTGAGTTTCCTTGAAAGCTATGTTCAGGCCCAAGTAAATGATAAAAGAGTATAGAGGGGAAAAAGGGATGTGTACTGAAAGATGGAAGAGACACTGAAAAAGCATGACAGCAGATATGTAATGGAAAGGGAGGTTAGACAAAGTACAAGTAAACAAACAAGATTTTTTTGTGCTGAAATACATTATCTTGTTTTTAACAAGGCATAAACTAAGCAAATGACTTTGACAGGAAACAGACAGATAGTGTACTCAGTCTAAAAGCTTTGGCCAAAGTAATGTCCTCATGGGACCTCATTTTCAAGACCTAAAAGACACACAAAAGAAGCAAACACTTATTGTATAGCTGACCACATTTGTTTTGCAATGTGAAGAAATTAAAGGTGTCCTTTCTGTGTATAGCTTGCATGTCTTCATTCTGTATATGGGTCACACTCCAGGTTTCCTCTCACAGTCCAAAAACAAGGATACTGAGGCAATTGGACATTGGTGCACCTTAGATGTGGGTATTTGTGTGAACTGTTATACGTTATATGTCAGTCATGGGTATAGAAATTAGGTTAATTAATAGGTCAGCAAATGAAATGCTCATTTACAACAAAATACATTGTGATTACTATCAGAATCAAGGTGTTCCAATACATATCTTAAAACATAATGAACTCAGTACTAACACTAAATAGTTTTAGTAAACAGATTGAATGTGCAGTACTTTCCCAATTTGAAAAAAACAATGTGTTATTGCAATGGTTAATCTTGTTTTTCTTAGATGACTGCTTTTTTTAATTGAGAATTCCAGGTGGAAAGAAAAAAAACAACAACTTTACATTTCCTTAAGAATCATCTTTGAATATGGCATGGGTTCACTTGTTTAGATTTTAATTTTGTTATATGGTATATTGTGCTTATGCTTATCGTCTTATTTTATGTTTAAAATGTTAAGAAGTTTTATATTTTGTATCTTTTTAATTTTATTGTCTTTGCCACTGTTTTACATTTCTTGACTAATACTTTGATATTTGTATTCCAATGTTTACTATTTTTGTTGTAGGTTTTTAGGATTTTTGTCACTGTGTCTCTGGGTTTATTCAGTTCCTTGTCTTGTATATGTGTTAGGTTTTTTCATCTGTTTTTTGTTTTGCTTACTTTGTTTGGTGTGTTTTTATGTCTGCCAGTCTGCTTTTAGCCTCTATACAGCACTTTGTTTTATACCTATGTGAAGTTCACCGATAAGTCTTCTGCAAATAAAGTTTGATTGGTTGATGACTGACTGAAGTAAATGGATCAAACAAACCCCTTGCAGCAGCATTTGTATACTGTGATCAATTTACTAAATGCAGTGCACAAGCTGTTTGACATACAAAGAAGTACATGGAGCATACTGTGCACGTAACTTGATTGTTACAGCTTGGCTCTTCTAGCCATAACAAAAGCAAGCAGAGACACGGATGCAACCAATTAAGCTCTTTATTGAGCCAAAAACAAAACAATATTGTTAATCAGTGTGTGTAATCAGTGTATATGTTTACCTTATGTAGATGCATGCGGATGCGTACCATGAATGAACTCTGTAATGTTACATGGTGTTGAAGTTGCAAAAATCTAAGGCAGGGGAGTATTCAGCCTACAGTGGCTGGTGTGGCTGCAGCATGGACCAGGTGGCAGAAGCAGAGCAGAACACAAACTACCCACTCTCACACATAGAAGTGCAGGTTTTTTTATAGATTGGAGGCGCTGGGCCCTAGTACATCCAGCAGGCTGACACTTCAGGTGCACCTCGCAAAATAGAAAAGAAACATAACATAAGAGACAATATAACAAACAGATCTTCCCTGTTTGAAGAGAAGGGACTGTCACTTGATAAACTGTAAAATGTGTACAAATATGACAAAATCCACCTAATAATAGATACATATACCTTACCATTTGCCACAAAACTGTGATTAGTCATTGAATTACATGTGTTGATTCTTGTTTATGGTGTAGTTAGGGGCAGTAGACCAGAATGGCTAAGGGTGTCTGGGTTCAGGGTTCTAATTGGTCTTCGTAAATCTTTGAAAATGTGTGCTCCACATACTCTGTCACTGCTTGTATAAGTACAATATTAAGAAGGAATTTAAGGGCTGCTACTAAGATGGGTTCTAAGTGGAACAGAAGGTGATTGATGAACTGCAGCATGGACAAGTGACTCAGCAGTCTAGAGATTACATTTGTTCCCAGCAAATATATTCCAAATACAGGGAGGGATGATCCAGTGGGGAACATTCATGATAGAAGCAAGAGGGGCACCAGAGGAAGGCTCATTTTTGATTAAATTCTTGTTTGTAAGTTCAGAGGACCATAGAAAAAAAGTTAAATCCTATAAATTATCAATATCAACAATGATCTCTATGGAGAAGCAAACTGTAAAGGTTTTTTTTTTTCTTTTTTTTTTTTTTTTTCAAAGAACTGAGAGAAGACTAAGGATCTAATGGAAAAAAAAAAAATGTAAAAGAAGAAAATTTATTGCTAGAACAAAGAAAGGAATGCACACAGGAAGGTCATTCCTGGTTCTGAAATCAGGGACTTAGAAGGGAAAAGGTGAGAGAATAAAAGCAATTTGCATCACTGCTCCACTGAGTTTTGCAATGTCTTTCATATACCTCCAACTAAGCCTTCCTGCACCTTCCATTCCTTCAAGCAAACTCTCCATACTTCCCCACATCTCTAATAAAAAACAAACTTTAAGGAAAGTGGAAAGGAGATGCTTTTTCTTTCCTGCTTTCTTTATGTGACATTGTCCTCCAATATTTAAAACATATTCAGTAACAATTTTTTCACCAACTTTTTTTTGCCTTGCCTTATTCATTATCATCTCAAATGGCATTTTCCCAGATTATTTAGAGATTTTCTAAATTATTATTTTAAATGAGTTTTTATCTGTCAATAATTCAAAAACCAAAATAATCATTGAGTTGGACAAAAAACTCAGTTCAGATGTGGCAAACTAAAGATTATTGCCACCATCTGTGTATAAATAAATATTAAAAGTCCCATTCCTTAGAAATTTAGATTTTATTTTATTTTGTTTTATTTAGACAATGGAATAAGAAATAAAGTCTGCTTTCATGCTTTCCCAAATTTTTCAACACTGAGTAGGAACCATTTTGGTAGTTTGAGTGTAAAAAAAAAAAAAAGAATTTTAAGCAGAAATTATTCTTCTTTTGTATTTTGATGTAGTATTAATATTGCCACCTACTGGGCTGGCATAGGCATGTAGTATTTATTTATTTTTTTACACTTTTCTGTTCTCTGATTGGAGATGTTTTTCAACACAAAGGGAAAGTATGTATTAAAAATTTTCTTCATGTGATACTCTTGTAACCTTCAACGTTGACTGTGTAATGTGGCACTAATGCTCAAGGATATCATACACATACTGTATGTCATAGCTATCTGCTAAATAGTAGTACTTGAACCTTTGGGAAGAAATTTCAAGAATCTTAGACTCAAGAGGAGCAAAAATTGAACACAGTTCAGAGGGGTAACCTTATATGGGCTTATAAAATTTTATAGCCGACTGCTCTTGGACATCCCTAGTGTTGCATTGAAAATTATCCAACTCCAATAATTTTATAGTTGCAGTTGTGCACAACCACAGCAAATTTAGATTCTGATCCAGTTGCATCTGTATCTATCGAGCACCTCCGAAATGACTCTTTGCAGTTTAAGTTGACTTTAGTTTCATTGTTGCACATCTTTAGGCTAAATTGTAATTCCAGTTTATTTACATGGTACAATGATGCAACGGGTGTGTTGACTAACACTCAGATTTTGTCGTATGTTCTCTTTAATGTCTACATGGATGACTTATCAAAGGTGTTAAATAACTGAGGTCCATCTGGTGGCAAAGCAGTGTAATCTAATTATGAGATAAAAGACAAAAGAAGACAAAGACAAAAAAGATACATAACATGTCAACCTTTAGAGGAGATGGACTGAATTTTTATTTCATTTTTTAAGGCATTCATACTCTGATGAGGAGTTTGCTAGGCAGCTGCGAGTTAAGTACTTAGCCTAGGGGCACATCGGCATATCACAGGAGGAAGCTGGAATCAAAACCACAACTTTCCCATTACAAGGTGGCGACTCTACCCACTGTTCCACTGTCACAGATGGGCTACAGCCACAGAAAGATAAACTCTGTAAACTACATTAAAGTTAGTAAGGTTCTATTCTAATATGAGTGACCATAGCTTATTGGCTATTATGTAAATTCATGATACTGTTTTTTTCAGTTTGGTGGACCTGCATGTGTTTTCATAAAGTAAGGTAAGTAAGAGAAAGTGTATACACACCTTGTAATGTACTTCAGAATGGTTCTCATTAAAACAGGGATCTCCTTTTAAAATCAGTTAGTCAAAGAATTATGTCATCAGTTCAACCTATGATGCCTTCACTTAATATGGTATTTGAGTTTATCCCCAGAAAATATTCTATACAACAAAATTAAAATTGGTTACATTTAAAAATTTTGAAATATAAACAGTCTGACTGATAGACTGGTAATACATTATCATAATTAAGAAACCTATTACATCAGTAGGATGTGAATTGGGTATTATTAATTTTTGATAATGAATTCTGTAATAGTCTTAATGGCACATTGTGCTGTCTTCTTCTGTGGCAGGGGAGCATATCCTCTCCTGCTGCAATACATTGAATATCTGTATTTCTGTATCACTGTCTCTTTTCCATTTCTCTCCCACAATCTCTTTTTACATTTTCAAAGTTTATGTACGAATGCTCATTAGCCCAATTTTTATGACAGGCTCCCCAGCACTTGCGCACACCCACACCCACTGCAGCTATGTTGGAGATGAAGAGCCTTTTCCCCACATAGAGGACACGTGAAAGACACGGGAGCAGTATTGCTATTAAAAGTATAATAGCAATACTGCCACACTAGCCACACTTCTTTTGACGATATAGCATTTATTGCATTTATTAATGCACAATTGCACATGTAGAAAACAGGACAGAAGGTTGTCAAATAATCAAATTGACTGTGTACAACTTATTTCTTGATTCTGTACCGATAGTCTGACATAAAACATTAATCGTGTAAGTGAGGCATTTCTGTAGTTTCGCACATCAAAGTGAGCGCTAAAAACTGGTGATATGTTTTAATAACTGCAAAGTAGGTAGTTTTAGAGGATGGCATGGCAACAAGCATATCTTCACTGCACATGTTGTGGTGCACAGGATGCCAGAAAGTAGAATGTGAGCTGTTGCATAACCACCAACCTGGGACAGAGTGGAGTGGAGCACGCAGCATGTGCAGTCAGAGATGTGCTTGTGCAACCCACATTTCAAACATCAGATTATTTTTAAAATTAAAAACAAACTACATCAAAGAAGCTTATTTAGTTATCTTTAAGATCTAGATAGGATGCAATTTGCCTGGTGGTTAGAGCATACTTTTAATGTTGCATTAAGGTCCCTCAATACCCCTTTAACTAGTTTCTCAAAATGTATTTTGCAAAGGCCCTCCTGTGTAAATAATTAAATGGTTTCATGTTGAGTTTGAACTCTGATCTGCTCAGATCAGGATATTCTTCTAAGGCCAATTATGGTGTAGCATGCTACTGTTACCACTAATGTATTTAAATAAAACTGTTCTCAAACTCTCAAACATGGTTGTCACCACCAATAGCCAAAAATGGCACAAATAACAACATGACAGAACCTGTTTAGTCAAACAAGGACTTTCATGAGGAACACTGCTCCCATTTTCCTGACTCCCCCCAATCAACATCCCAGCCTCCAGTTTCCAAGGTGTAGTTGGATGTCAGATACATAACCAACGGATGTATTCAAAAATGCATGTTCAGCCTCTTTGCGGGAAAGTAGATGTGCTAGTCAGGACAAAAAGTTCCCTGAAACATCAATTTTGTTTTATCTAGATTTTTATAAATGATTTGTAGGCTTCTTGCTTTCACAATTACAGGAGCATTGTACTGCTCTCTTGAATGTTCCTGATTTACCATCAAGGAATTCTTGTGGACTCCATCAAACTGATTATATTTGTTTATAAATCATTAACTTACTGTATGAATTTTAGGATGTGAAACTCACACATATTGTGAATATGTAAACTTAAGTTCCAACATAAGGGGTTATGTGAAATTGTTCAATATTGACAAAATAAACAGCCACTTAATGGTAAAGATGATAATACTTTCAAGTTACTTTCCATCTAATTGTCCATTACCTCAACCTAACAACTGGCTGTATAACCTGAATTTGAGATATGAGAGTGATAAAAGTGCAAGTTTGTGATCTCAGTGGCAATATGTGCCCCACTAACTGAGTTTTAATGAAAAAAGCCTAATTAAAAAATACAAATGCACACAGTAAGAATTTAACAATATCCTGACTGTAGCAGGTAGCACACTGTGGGATTTAATCTCAGCTTTTTTTCTATGTTCATATTTTGTCCACAAATGCATGAGGATCCTAACTTTTGACAATATAACTGCTGTTTCTTCATTACAGCATTTGGCATTAAATGTTTGCCAGAATTTAGTAATTTGGTATAAAGGTAAGTGAAGTACAGAGGGAACAGTATTCTATAGTTGATACAGTGTACCTCATAGAGCCAGCCCAACATTATAGTGGTGGAACTTTATGTGGGGGATCACATCCTGGTAGTGCCCATTAGCCAAATGCCATCATTATTGACGTTTAAATACAGACATTGGAAATATGGGTCCAAGTGGTAAACTGGCTTTCCTGACAATTCAATTCAATTCAATTCAATTCAATTCAATTCAATTCAAAAATACTTTATTAATCCCAAAGGGAAATTAAATGTTGTTATAGCTCATATTATGAAGGTTTCCTCAAAGAGCCATTGTAGATGCTGATGGCTATGAGCAAGCACAGGGATGCTTGTGGGACAAGCAGGAGTTAAAGAAAACTTTAATGGTACACACTGTTTTTTTGCCAAAAGTATTTGTCTGTCTACTCTTGTCTATCTACTTTTACATGTACATCAACTTTAACAACATCCTTTTTTTATCTAGAAGGCCCGATTTGTTGATGGACCCCCCGTAGCGACTTGAACTATTTGGGAAATATCTTCCGCAGAATGTTGATGCTCTCTTTGTATTTCTCTCTCATGTACATTTTGTCATTTTCTTGACACACGCTGCTTTTACCTCATGTTTCAGAAGGAATTCCCTATTGCTTTGTATTGGGGCTGTCTTTGCCCTGTACGACTGCTACTACTACATTTGCGTGTGAACGTCATTGAATATCAAAGTCTAGCCTTATCTAATGTTAGATCTTGCCAAGAAAAAAAAAGTGTAACAGAGCATTTCTGTTAAGTGCTTGCTTTGTGAAGTAAAAGTTTCCTCCCTTGTTTCCCCATCTGTTCTGTCCATCTTCACCCCTTTGCCACCTTATCTCTATCTTTTTTCTGTTTCTCTGTCCTCCTTTGCCCTTCTCTGTGCACTCACAGGACTACACATTGACAATGTACTTCCAGCAGGCCTGGCGAGACAAGCGGCTGTCCTACTCAGAGATCCCACTCAATCTGACCTTAGATAACCGGGTGGCTGACCAGCTCTGGGTCCCCGACACCTACTTTCTCAATGACAAGAAGTCGTTTGTTCATGGTGTCACAGTGAAAAATCGAATGATCCGACTACATCCAGATGGCACCGTATTGTACGGTCTAAGGTCAGATTTTAATCTCTTGAAATAGCATTTATTACTACATACCAAGACATCTGGGTTGGCTTTGATGCTTGGCTTTACTGCACAAATAAAATAACAGATGATGATGGGTACTTTCAGTAAGTTAGTAAATAACATAGAAACCAAATACAGTTTTCACACTCCGTGTAGCCGTAAGTCATAGACTGTTGACAAAGTCATTACTCATGGGAGCAAATAATGTGAGACACAGTGTATCTTCTGGGTACAACACTTATATTTTTATTTGCTGGATATATATCACAGAGTAATTTTCTATTAGATAATGGGTTTTGCACAGACTCTGCTTCTAACTTAAAGTAACTTGAAATAGAAGATCGTGAAATTCAAATGGAAAAATTAACCTTCTTTTTTTTAACATACACTAGGTATGACCAGTTTGCGGGCACATGATCTCCTCAGTTCTGGCACTTTGAAGGTATTTTTCCAAATTGTAGATGCTGCTGGCAATTATTAGCCTTTTAACAAAATTGCTTAAAAAGCACCATCTCTGTCTTTGTGTTCACAGACAAGTTTATGAACCTTTTTATTCCCCTCGTATTGTATATGACGCATAAATGGCCACCGAGCTGCAGAATTCATTTTTCCTGATGTTGTTGGCAAATACATATTGTAATATGTATTTTTAAATGAATAAATCATTGAACAGAGTTTGGATTAAGTCTACTTTGAAATGATGATTATCCTTTAATCATAATCATAGTTACTATGGAAACAGTGTGTTGGTTTCCAGTGGAGACTAGTTTTTACAAAGTTAGTTTCAAAACCTAAAAAATTTTAGTTTTTTGGAGGAGAGGCCAATGAACATGCAGGTGTAACTGGAGTTTTCTCCAGCTGTATGTAGCATAGAGTAAGACAGCTCAAGATCTCATGCCCCTCTGATGTTTTATCAGTTTACGACACAAATACATCTATAGTAAATTAATTTAACTTAAAAAAGCTATTTGAAGTTCCAACATATCAAACGTGTTAACTGCCTCTCTAGAGTAACATTTGAAAGTAATTGAAAGGTACTTGTAAAACTGTTGTTAAGTTGTCAGTTGCTCTTTCTGTCTTCGTTCTGAGGTTTAGAGTGACCAAAGCACAGACAAGAGCTCGGCAGCTGCATGTTTAAAGGAGTCTTCTTCTTTTATTCAAAGATAAGTTCAAAAGGTTTTCCAAACGTAGCAAGAATGTAGCAAAAATCACTGCAGGTACAAAAACACAAGTCAAAACTCCAAAAACTTACGGAGTTGACTCTGCAGGAACATAGTAGTCAAAGCTTTAGACAAGGATAGGTGAACGAACCAGCGAGGAACAATCAAGAACAGAGAGCTTATGAACAGAGGGAAGTGGAGTATGGACCAATGAGAATGAGAGATAGGAAATCAGGGGAGATGAAATTCAGGTGTGGACCAGGCTGTAGAGAACTGAGGGAATGTGAATAGT
>JAHUTJ010026876.1:0-13623 GCA_036250325.1 Characodon lateralis
ACATTGTAAATTGTAAATTTGTATATTCTGTAATGCAAAAACAGAACAAAAGAGCAAAGTGTACCGGAGTCAAATTCCTTGTTTGTATGTACGAACTTGGCAATAAAGCTGATTCTGATTCTGATTAAAGCCTCAAAATTTAGAGAATCTTGAAACTAGCCACGAAAACTCATTCTGAGCAGTATTTTACTACAATTATGAGCTTTTGCGTCTCATAATAAGCTTCTGATGCCCAAAAGTAGTGTCCTTCCCCCCAAAGGTAGCATCTTTTTTTTTCAGCTTGAATGTCATCCTCTTGTTTTAAAATTTATTTAACTCATTCTTAGTTTCACAAGCAATGGCAATGCTCTGGATCCAGGTCCAAAACCAACTTAAATTAAGGTTTGAACATTGCATTTTAAGACAAATTACCTTTAAGTATGCATTCCTGATTAGCATTAAGAAATGCATTCCCAGCATTATAACCCTTCTCCAACCTGTTTTCATCTTAGTATTTTTCCCTCCCTTGCTCAAGCCAATATTTTCATGGATGCAGACAAGCGTATTGATTATACACCATACTCTTATGTGAATTTTAATAATAGCAAGTACATTGAAGTGAAATATGACCTCACAGATATCATCAAATGTCAGTCTTGACTCAGTGGTAAGTCTGGGTATTTGGACCAAACAATGTTTTAGAGCACTGCCAATTACTTTAGTATAAAACAGTATTTGTACTCATTACCTTTGGAATAATATGCTGGAATCTGTCCAGACTGCAACAGAACAGAGAATTTGAGAGAGTTTGGTTTGACAGAAATGAATTAAAAAGAGCTACACTTATAGAATGTTTTGTAATGCACTATGAGTTGGGCATGTTGTTAATGTCGTTGTTGATTATCAATAAAGCAGATTTGTCTTAATTCAAGTTAATTTGTTTTCTTGAAACAAGACTTTATGTTTTACAAACCTCACAGGAACTTCTCGTTTGAAATGTCAAAAACAAACTTGTTTCATTTAAGAAATTACTCAAAACAAGAAGTTTTCATGACTATTTCATTTATCAAGATTTTCAAGATGCATTGTCTCAAAACAAGTTGGTATATCTCACTTAAATTTATCTCTGTAGATGGTTTTGACTTATATTAAGTGTGATGAGAGGTTTTGACTAAAAGTTAGAAAAATATACTTGGTAAGATTTTCCTTTTTTGCAGTGAGGGTGATATGTATTTATTTATTAGTTATGGTTCACTCTATTTACTTCTTAGCTGCCTTTTGGTGGCAATTCGGCATTGGATTTCATTAAAAGTAACAGAATAAATGTGGCTAAATATCAATGCATGCAAGGCTTTTCATATTTTTCTCAGTAAAAAAACAAATTAAAATCATGTACCATTTTCTTCCACTTTACAATTATGCATTACTCAGTGTTTCTCAATCAAACACAATCTGAGTGAAATATGTTATTATCATGACAAATGTGGAAAGTTTAATGGTGAAGAATACATTTGCAAGACACCGCCAATCTGAAGCTAGGTTTAAGAAATGCAGATAGGGTCAGCAACGAGGTGAATCTGGGTCCGTTCTAGAGAGAGATTATTCTTTCGTTTCCCTTTTGTTACCTTCTTTTAATCTTTATTACAGATAATGCTGCAATTTGTTGTTGAACATCTTGTTCTAGTTGTTTTATGAATTTTAAGGTGTGTGAGTTAAGATTTAAAGCTGTTATTAAAATTATAAAAGAAATAATGTAGTTAAAATCAATTTCAAAGTTTTTAACTAATCAGATACTACTGTCCAGGTTTTCTGTGCTTCACTCAGACTATATACATTGTTTTTGTTAAAATGTATGCATCTACACTGTACATTGACATTTTATATGCAGTTTGCATAATTTAGGTTTCACTTTCATGATCAGTTGGCCAAACTGTGAAATTTCACCAGCACTGTTTTGTTGAGTGAAGCACAAAGCCGCATATGTCCATCAGGTGTAACACAATCTTCTCACTTTGTACCAACAGCACAGTGTTTTTAGATGTGTGCATGGCTCAGAGCCACCTGCGGTCTCCATCAGCTGATCCGATGACCTCTCCTGCTGATCAATGCTGCCCCATCTGACTGCTTCTATTCCTGGACACCAACCCTGCAGTTTCTGACCCCTACCCCCCTGCCTCTCTTTTCCGCTTCCCTCTCTGGGACCAGCCTGGCACAGCAGCGTGCACGGCCAAGTCTGACGCATTTAAAGAAAGGTGCAGCACATACACAGTGCAACTTTTAATGTTTTTGTAGCAGAGTGGTCCAATGTGCAGCTGTTATACTTTTCTGTGGTATTCCACATAAAACACAGTCCTCCTCCCTTATAAATATTAACAAATGACCAACTCTCTGTGACAAATCAGGGACTTCTCTGATTTATTTCAGGAGCTCTCAGAGCAAAAAAGCTGAGCGACCCAAAATTATAATGAGAACAGAATATAAAAAGAACCCGTCTGACCCATATCCAGCTTAAATATGGGGTGAGTGCATAAAAAAGATACAGTTAATCTCAGTTTCTTCTTGGCCCAGACTTAAACAGCTGTGCTTTTCAAAGTTATCGTTCACACAAACGCACACAGATGGACCTTTAAGGGGTCTTCAGAGACTTCTCTTTATCTTCAGATCCTTCACCGCAGCATCTGCAACATAGCATAAGAGAAGACAAAGTATAAATCCTTTAGTAGAATACATAAAATTTTAAATCTGTTCTAATGGGACAGCATTGTTTAAGGACAAAAACATCTGAACTGTCAATCTTAAAGGCTTTTAGGCCCCAAAATGCTGATGATGATGTGAAAAAAGCAGTCATTTGGCATTCAGAGGATCCTCTTAGCTCAGATTCATATGTGCAAAGGGCTGCAGGAGAAGTACTCCAGATAAGTGAGATGGAATTTAACCTTAGATTATATATATCAGAGTTGGACATGTGTTACTGCAGTTATAATACTACTTACACTCAGAGCTGAAAAATTTAGAAGACATTAAGTCTGAAACTTTATATAACTTTACAGAGGCAGTAGAGGGGTCTTTAAGACTGTCCATGTGTGTTGTTTATGGAACATTAAACAAAATCTGTTTTAAGGTTTTCATTTTTTTTTATTATTATTTTTTACAGGTTGAAGCATACAGATGACTTTAAAACAAACCTTATTTCCCTGCACTTGGAGCAAAGCTTTTATACCTGGCAGCCCATTAAGCTTTAGTGTCCTAACTGCCATCCACACATGTGAAAGCATGGTCTGTCCTGCATATTTTTGGATGTGTTACAACTCCAACACATCTGATTTAAAAAATACCTCAACAGTTTTTTATCACCTTTGCAGAACTGTAATTCTGAAAACAGAGCATCACAACTTAATATCTATATATCTTAATATCTAAAGTTAACAGAAAATAAAATGAATGAATGGTTTGAACTGATATGACTGAATTATAATGTTGGAAAAGTTCAGTCCACCCAAAATGCTTCACACCCTTCCTCCACAACTCTCATTTCAAAACTTTCTGGCCTTTTTGTAAGGTACATTTTTACTCCGATTTCCCGAAAAGTTACTTTTTAATCCTTTACAATGACAGTCCCAATGAAAGAGAGACTGTAATGTCTGCTATAGCTCCACATCTCTAGGTGCCAGTTAGATCAGTTCTAACACAGCTTCACAGAACAGGAAAACTTGTTTCAAAAAATTGTAATGTCAAAAGCATATCACTATGTTTATGAAGCAGGGCAGAAACCGTTTTTGTATATGTAGTCAGCAGAGAATCAACTGGAACAACATGGAAATACATTTTGAGCTGAGAGTAAACATGAAAACACCATTGACAGGAGCACAAAGGGCTTTTTCAGAACACTGTGTGTGTCGAGTCAGATACAGTTTCAGAAACAAAGCTATATTATAATATATGATAAAGCTATGCGTGTTTGAGGTAGTACACCGTCAGAACATTATTGTCAGGATAACTGATCGGACTGGACCCCAGAATGCAGACAGACAGGCGGATTGACCGTAAGTAAAAACAGCTTTATTTTAAGCAAACAGATATCACATCGGGTGGATGCAGGAATTAACAAAAACAGGCATAACTGGCACAGACAACAAAGAGAAGTGATGTTTCCGCGATAAGCGATAAACAGAATGATGGAGTATAGTATATGGAGCACAGTACAGGTGAAACGAAAAAGACTGATTGCATGCTGCAGGTGGACCGAATGAAGCTGATTACTGGTTGACAGGCAGGGAGTGAAAACGAAATGTGACTGGAGCAAAACAGAAATCCAATGATACAAACTAATAAAGAGAAACATAACTTGCAAGACATGAACTAGAAAACAATAATAAGAAACTAAAGCACAACTAGGAAAATAATAAACGGAAGCAGGATCCAAAACAAAATATAACAACTTGGAAAACAATCATAAGAGAAAAAACCCAAAACCAAAACCCAAACACCCCAAATCATAACAATTATAGTGTCAGGCTGTTATTGTAGGTAAGAATTTGGTCTTAATAACATACCTGGTTAAATAAACGTTAAATATAAAATACAGCTTTCGTAACAAACTTATTTGCTGATGAAGGAGATTATTAGGCCAGTGCTGCAGAACCTAATTTTGGAAGAAAATTCAGTCATACATGTAGCCCTGATTTTAACATTATATTATATTATATTATATTATATTATATTATATTATATTATATTATATTATATAACAACATTATTGTTATTGTAATAACATTGTTATTGGACTTGATAAATACTGGGAAATGGATAATATTCAATCACTCGGATCAGAATCAGGGACATCTCTTATGCATAATAGTATTCTAATAGTACACACTTTGTAGTGAAATCATAAAATTGCCACAAAATTAGTCATGTGGTAGAAGCCAAATAGTGGTAGTGGAGCAACAGTCCATGGCTATAGCTTTCTGGTAACTAAAGTGCTTTATAACCATGATTCGTGTACAGGTACAGAGTACAGAGACTAAGTTTATGAAGACAATTCTCTCAGATGTCCATATCTCTTGAAATATATGTCCTTGACTGTTCAAATTTAAGGGGTCTTCAAATAATTTTCAGGAAATGTTCAGATGCTTCTGGTGAATGCACTGAACAGATGGAAAAGAAGCCTGAAGTATTGTCTTAAGGCCTCTCAAATTCAGGATTTGTTGCTTCCAGGTGAGCTGACTAGCTTTTGATCAATACTTGGGAAAAAAAAATCCTAAAACACCGTAATCCTGAAAAATGTATATACCTAAAACGCAGATGGAGAGGGGAGGAAAACCAAAAGAACCCGAAAAAACAACTTGATTTGACCAACGAATACGGATCCGAAACAGACGGCATGGAGGGAGAGGAGGAAAACGTGGAGAACATGGCCGCTGAGGCGATTGGAATGGGGTTGACGAACACTGGAAAATAAATCCAGGACTTTAAAACCAAACTGAAAAAGGCGGTCATCACATTCAAAGAAGAAATTCAAAGAGAAATGAAAGAAGTCAAGGATTTTAAGCAGGACATTTCCATTGCCTCATAGAAACAACAACAGTGCTAGCAACACAAGCTCCAAGAATCACAAAGATCAAACAGAGAATTGAAGCGCTAGAAAACAAACTGGAGGCAAAAGAGGCCCTGCTCTTGAGGGATTATTTTATAAAGGAGGCACAACATGTGACATCCCTGAATGGTGTGACCGCTAAAATTATCTACTTTGAACAACTATATCACCGTATAAGATCAATATTTAACCAAAATACTGCTGATAGCATGTAAAAAAGCAATAACAAGGAATTGGTGTATAACTGAACTACTAGTGTAACTCTTATAAACTAGAGATTATAAGAGAAATGGACACATTATGACAAAGTGAATGGTGTATAAGAATCAAATGCTTTAATTCAAAGTACCCTGTAAATTGATTAGGTTATCCCTGTAACTATGACTGTTAGGTTTGTGAATGTTATGCTGCGCATCTGTCCTGTTTCCCCTTTCAAATACAAATCTACAAGGTAATGCATAACTCACATTTGTATACCTTTACTTACATGTTCAAAAACTTAACTTAAAATGTGAGTTCCAATGTGAGGATTTGTTAAAAAAAGGCAAATAAAGTGGATTTTCAAAGTGAAAGATAAAAGAAGATATATATTTCAAGAGACATTGATATCTGAAATTGGCATCTTGTTCAATTAACAACCTGCAACTGACTTATTGAACATTTTCATTGTGTGAGTAATTATAAAAATGTTGGAATTGAAGCCAAGAAAAATGGCAGATGTCAATTTCAGATGGCAGGATTCATCCCTACAGAATTTCATTAGATACTCAGGGGGTAAAATAACTGACCTCCCCTAATCTCACTGAGTTGACCTTAGATAGAAAACAGAGAGAATGGTGCAGGTGCAGGTGCAGGAGGAAGAGTCTACAGCAAGATCTTCACCTGACAGAAACGAGAACATTATACATTATGCCTCAGCTATTTTTTCATTACATGAATACTTGGGAGTCTACCAGAGATGGCCAGGAGGAGAGTTAGTCATTATTTTTTGTCCCTAACAGCAGAGATTTCTACATGGTTCCCCAGTCCACTTAGATTAGGCCCTACAGTAAAACAACATGAAGCGATTTGCTCTGAAAAGCCACCCAGGATGTTTTCAATGCATTACAGAGGCAATCAGCAATGGGAAGTAAACTACAGGAGAGCAGCAATCAGTGGTAGGGAAAAGGAGAGAAAATGCAATCCGAACATGTGTTAAAAAGACAGATAAAGAAAAAGAGAAAAGGAATGGGAAGATGGAGATCTGTTATCACGTTACAGTCAGACACAGCTTTGGACAACATGCTGAATGCTCAATAAAGGACAACCTAATAGAGCTGTAATGGGAAGAAAGCCGACATAACAAGAAGCTGACCCAGGCTCAGTATTAGAGAGAAAAAAAACTAGAGAGGCTGAGATATTGTCCAGAGTAGCCAGAGGGCCTTTCATGTTAACATAACAAGACATATCCGTCATAGATATGGACACATTAGATCATATGTGATGATTATAGAGCTTTTTCTTAGTTTTGCTGGTGGCTATATTGTTTTCTGCAATATTATTTCTGCAGATACAGATGAATCAAACACTAATAGAAGTACACAGCATGAAGTAGACAGAACTGTTTCACCTTTTCTTTTTACAAGTAGCTTCACAGAGAAGACTGCGGAACCCGGACAGTGTCAGCGGGTATTTCAATCTGAAAAGACTCACAAAGAAATGGATGGCAATTATAAAAGTTTTAATTATGTGAAATTACAAGGTTATTTCTTTGGCTCGCGGACCTGGGAGGAAGACATGAATGCTGAGAATGAAATGAGCTAAGATGATCATTTGTAAGGCTTAGATTTAAATATGTCTTCCCCCTGATCCGACACTGGTGGTGGATTGGCGGCCAGGGAGCGAGGAAGCCAGGAGTAGATGTGAAGGAAGATGGTGGAGGTGGGGTGGAGGAGGGATGAGCTCAGCTGACAAGCGAGGATGAACACAGCTGAAGGTCCTTTAAAAGCAAGGCGTCGGAATGTGATTGGATAAAGAATCAGACGGACAGGATGCTGATTGGAAGGTCGGGAGACGCACAGAAGAATCATTGGAAGGTGGAGACGGTGCAGGTAAATCTTTCATTCTGAATTTTCGTCTAAACTCCATAAAGAAACCAAGCCAGTTTCTTTCTGCAATCCATCTGCACAATTTGATAAACTGAGCTTCATTTTGCAATCCGTGCACGCAGATTACTCAATGACATCTGTCCAGAGTTTGAACGCATGGCCCACACCTGCGAGGTATATTCAGTGGATCTTTTGTCATATATAAACTTAAAGCACGGTCATGTTTTAATCAGCACACTTCACAGCTTGTAATATGGCTTTATTTTTCTTACACAGATATCTCAATAGATGTCACTGAGAAATGTGAGAGCACAGTCGCGTAATCAGTGCGCACAAAAAGTGAGCACACAGTTTAGTAAAGTATGAGCACGGATTTCCACCGGCTTTGTTTTTCTTTCCCGCTGACACTTGCAGGGCTCCGTAGGAGAGTTCTCACAAATAAATCTTTTCTTTACTGCCACATTTGGTAGGCAGAATTAAAAGCTACCTGCATCATTTAGAACTTGGGTTTCATTTCTGCCTTTTCAGTCAGAATTATCACTGATTGTCAAGCAAAATGGTGGCACATGTACAGAAAAAAAGTAGTAAGAACAAAAATACTTTGTTTACCAACATTCACTAAATAATGACTCCAGGGGAAGAACAGTAAGTCCAAGACAACAAATCTTCATCATCCTCCAGTTTTTCTTTAAAGAAATCCTAATGTCATCCTGTTTATAACTTTTGCTAAGAGCTTACAAGCTGAGATAGAGGAAAACAATATCATTTGTCGGGGTGAGTTTTTTTTCCTTATTTGTTGCTGGCACAGAATCATTATCTTTATGTTTCTTACTAAATGTGTGCAAGGCAAATATTTTATAGAGAAGCTGGTAGAAAGATATGTTTTCACTTCAGCTATGGCTCTGGGATCCAAAGAAATATTTTCTGAAGAGGTACAGTACTGTGCAAATGTTTTAGGCTGGTGTGAAAAAAGCTGTAAACAAAGAATGCTTTCAGAAATATAAATGATGATTGTTTGTTTCTATCAATTTACAAAATCCTAAGTCAGCAAGCCCAAACATACAGCCAAAGTCATTAAGAACTATCTTCAGCATAAAGAACAACAAGATTTACTGGAAGTGATGGTATGGCGCCCACAGAGCCCTGATCTCAACATCATGGAGTGTGTTTGGGATGACATGAAGAGACAGAAGGATGTGAGAAAGCCTCCATCCACAGAAGACCTGTGGTTAGTTCTCCAAGATGTTTGGAACAACCTACCAGTCAAGTTCCTTCAAAAACTGTGTGCAAGTGTACCTAGAAGAATTGATGCTGTTTTGAAGGCAAAGAGTGGAGACACCAAATATTGATTTGATTTAGATTTCTGTTTTGTTCATTCATTGCATTTTGTTGATTGATGAAAATAAATGATTAACACTTCCATTTTTAAAAGCATTCTTGGTTTACAGCATTTTTTCACACCTGCCTAAAACCTTTGCACAGTACTGTACATGATGTTGAAAGTTGGCAAACTGCTGACACTTTAATTTACAAAATATGGAACTGGTCACATGGTAAAAGTCTCAGGATTAAGTCTTCAATACAGCATTAACCAAGTCTCCAGACACAAACTAGTAAAACCATAGTATGCTGTATGACTGGTAAATTCATTAGTGAAGTGCCCCTGTGTATCCTGTTCTTGGTTGTTGGTCATCTGTCTGTGGGGTTTGGCTGGTATAGCTACAACATTTGACTGGAAGTAATATTAATGTTGTGGACTGACCCAGTCAGAGTCCCACCTAGAACCCAATGGAAAGATCTACAGAGTAAGCTACAGATTAGGGTGATCACAAGGGGTCTTTTCAATCTCAAAGACTGAGATTGAAAGCTTAGATTATATTTAGGTAAATATGACCCAGTAAAGAGTCGGAGTAAAATGCTAAAACCTCATTGCAAAACATGAATCATCAAAAATACCAGTGAAAATCTGCAAAAAGATGGTCAGCTGGAAGGGTTCAGTGCATCTAATGCCAATACAAGCTTTTCTATGGATCATTAAGAAGGTTGTAAATATTTGTTATTAAAATCTAAATTAAAATAGAGAAACAATGCCCATGATTTGTTTTTTAGGGGGGCGTACCTGGCTCATTCCTTAACAAAAAAAACTTCCTGGTTGAGTAAAAATAACTTTAAATCAAAATCTAACCTGGGGCATGAATAATTTTGGGCTTACCTATAGGCCATATTATGTTGATCTAACAAACCTGGGTTTTCTCTAAGAATAGAAGTGTTTTTAGCCCGTTACAATGACTTTATTAGTCAAAGACAGACTGTGTTGACTGGAGCTTCTTACTGTTTGTTGTTTTCATCTGACATGCTGGTGGTGTGGTGAAAAGCGGCTGAAACACTATCCAATAAAAAATTATGATGTTAAAAGCAAAGTAATGCATGGAGCGGGAGAGCAAATGTTTTGTTTTGTTTGTTTTTTTCATACATTACCAATTTAAACCACAATGAAATGCGGTATGAGTCAAATTGTTAACGAGTCATCAAAACAAAAAAGAAACTATGGAAGTAAAAAAGTCTCATTAGAATCCGACATTTTTTAGACATTGAATTTATAACACTGAATTTTTCCTCCTGTGCAATTATGTATGTGAAATTTTTTTTGTACTTAAAAATTTGCCAGCAAAAATTCACCTGCAAGAATTCGCCTGAAAAAATTCACCTGCAGAAATTCACCTGCAAAAATTCACCTGCAAATGTGTTGCCTCTTCTTCCGGTCACTTCAAAACAAGAGCATCTGCGGACAGGGTTGGGGCAATAGCTGTCATCAGGTCAGTCAAACATTTCATTCAGTTCCATTGGATGAAAAAAAAAAAAATACCAAATCTCAAATGTGTTAATTACCTGCTGTTTTGTAATAATATATTTTTGGCAGAAAAATCTCATCACTGATCTTCATAAAGCCACTATCCAGTATACTGTTAAGAGACTCGCCTCTGCCCAAGGCAATGGTGTGTCACCTGATCAAATAAGTGTAATCTGATTGGCTAAAAGACGCTCGACTCGATCGAGTGCTGATTGCTTTGGCTTGAGTCACCAGAATGTCAACACATTTGCAGGTGAATTTCTGCAGGTGAATTTCTGCAGGTGAATTTTTGCAGGCGAATATCTGCAGGTAAATTTCTGCAGGTGAATTTCTGCAGGTGATTTTTTGCAGGCGAATATCTGCAGGTACATTTCTGCAGGTGAATTTCTGCAGGTGAATTTCTGCAGGTGAATTTCTGCAGGCGAATTTCTGCAGGTGAATTTTTGCTGGCAAATTTTAAGTACAAAAAAAATTCACATACATAATTGCACAGGATAAAAATTCAGTGTTATAAATTCAACTTGTAAAAAAATGTTGGATTCTAATGAGACTATTTTACTTCCATAAGAAACATGCTAAAGGTAGCCTAGCACTTAAGCAAATTGGTCCTTGTGCAAACAACAGCAGGGAAAGATATGAGGTAATTTAAGAGTTGACCCGTCTGTGTTAATATAGATATTTCGATAGAAAAATGATAATATATGCCTGTTTTTGGCATAGCTTTAACATATAATAAAGTAGCTTTCTTAACCTGGCTAACATTGCATTGGAGCTGCATATTATTGCTGGCCTGTAGAAACTCCAGTTGTGACAAAATAAATGTGGCTGTCAAGAAAAACTGATAGCAAAGATTGCAATGTATTGAATTGGTAAATGAGCAAGTGTAATACTGATAATAGGTAGTGTTATTTCTCCTGCATTTCAAAGATACTTTCCAGACATATACATGGCATTGATTTTACCTTCAGTGTTTTCTGGGACTCTGTATTGGCAAATGCATAACCTAAATTTACTTGGAATGGTATCTGGGACATAAATTCTTGATTGGGACATCCCTAGTTGATTTGCTCTGTCCTGAATCCAAACAGCCAAAACCAAAGGGCTAGATTTCTCAACTTGAGGGAAGTAAAAACATTTTCTTTAGCAGTAAGACTTTTGATATTTCACACGAACCCAAATTGGCAAAACTTGGGAGAGTTTGGGAGGTTTCATGTGAATAATTTTTAACATTTTCTTTTCAAACACTTTCTTAAAATGGATGTGAAGTATGAATTAAAATGTACTAGCATTCAAAATAAATAAATTTACATTGTGTGAGACTTTGCCCTGATTGCAAATAGACAATCCATAAAATGTAATTCAAACTTCAAAACTTTATTTCAGATTATTTAATAGTAACAATTTTACTTTTAAACAGTTCAACTGGCCTGAAGCAATGCAGAAAGTTCTGTGGGTCTGCATCTGATCTGACAGAATGCAAGTTGTGTTGAGCAAACAAAACAAATAAAAGATAAAGATGGAAGCTTATTACTTTTAATATCAGTGTACCATAACATGAAAGAGTTGTTCTGTCATCCTAAAAATGTGTTGCTTCATCACTACTAGTCTCTTTTAAAAGGAAGTAATAAACATCCTTCCAGTGTTGCCTCCTTTTAATGTTACCTCTGGCTTGATGTGATACATTATGACATTGACTGTTGCCTATTAAAAGGTTACAGTTGATGAAAGAGAAATGAATGAGAGCCAACGTCTCCTTTCAGGATCAGCTTTGATCGCTTATGTCTAACACAATTAGAGTTGAATGCTCTTGCTCTAATAGGCTATTATGGATCATTTCTAATTGGATGGCTGCAGAATTATGGACATGCACCAACTTATGTCCTATCGACATGTTCAAGGTGGATGCAATACAAACACACAAACATGAATGTCCCAATGAAGCACAGCAATAAAAAGTAAAACCTGTGGTGTAGGGCACACCACGTTTGTGTTTCTTTGGTTCAGCCCTTCTTACGGTGCTTCCAGACACACCAGCAGCTGTGTGTCAAGCAATATTGTACCAATCTTCTGAAAGGAAGGCCCTCATGTCTTTGAAGGATAAAGGAAGCGTCCCAAATTATTGATGCTGTTGCTATGGGTTACCTCTGAAATGAAATAAAAACTCGGGGTAAACAAGTGGCAGAAAAGTACAAAGCTGCTGGTTCACAGTGTCCTGGCAGAGATTGTTTTGAAGACACTCACTCTGAATTCAAGTATCTTCAAGCTGGAGCTTTGCTTTTGTGGTTGTTTAATATTTTCAAGGTCTTACTGATACAGATGACTCTCAGCTAAAGAGATGCAAAGAGTATAAAACAAGTTTTTCTTCTCGTCACTTAACTTGATGACCAAACTTGGTGATTTTTATTCATATGAATTAGGGCTGTGCAATATCAGAATAACATGCAATATGCAATATTTTTGGTGAATGTTGCAGTGATGATATGACTAGACAAAAATACTAACAACACAAGTCTACATGGTATTTATAAAACATATGGTTTTAATTTTTATGTATGCTGGGACTCAGTGTGGTCTCAGTCTCAATAAGTTAGAATGTTACTGTAAAGTTAATTTATTTTAGAAACATAATTCACCATATACACTACCGGTCAAAGGTTTTAGATAAACTTTCTCACTTAATATGTCTCTTTATTTTCATGAAAATTTACCTTGTTGATTCTCACCAAAGGCAAAAAAACTTTGAATGAACACACATGGAATTATGTTGTAAACAAAAAGTGTGAAATAACTCTAAAAATGTTTATACTTTCAAATAGCCACCCTTTGCTCTGATTACTGCTTGGCTCTCTTAACATTCTCTCCCTGAGCTTCATGAGGTGGTCACCTGGAATAGTTTTCCAAAGAGTCTTGAAAGAACTTCCCAGAGGTTCATTGAGAGACGGCCAAAGGTTAATATTTCAGTCATCACAGCAAAGGGCGGCTACTTTAAGGACTCTAAAATGTAACATTTAAAGTTCTTTTACAATTTTTTGTAAATGTGTAAATAGTAACATAAAGAAAACCATTAAATGAAAAAGGCGTTCTAAAACTTTTGACTGGTAGTGTATATA
>JAHUTJ010026877.1:0-13618 GCA_036250325.1 Characodon lateralis
CATTATAGTAGATCATTATCAGACAATGCTGTAACAACCTTTGAAAAACACAATGGAGGGCAATAATTTTGTTTCTTTCCCTTCACAAATTGATTCTCTTGTTCATAGTGTTACTTCATCATTAGACAATGCAGCCCCCTTGAAAAAGAAGGTAATTATTCACAGGAGGCAGGCTCCTTGGTTTAATTCAGAGCTGCGTACTTTAAAGCACAATGTTAGGACATTGGAGAGAAAACGGCGCTCTACACACCTAGAGGTTTCCTACTTAATCTGGAAAAATATCCTACTGTTGTATAAAAAGACATTTCACCAAGCTAAACAAGCTTATTTCTTAAATTTTTTACATAAATGTAAGGAGAACTGGAAACATAAGGCTAGACAACCTAACTTTTCATGAGCAATAGCTTACCTCAGGAAGTAGATATTTCCTCAGCAAGTTCACAATGATTACACTTGGTGGAAGAGGCTCATTAGGATCACTGCAAAGCTCTGAGGACCCAATTCGGAAGTCTAGTTGCATCTTCTCCATCCCATTGAAGAGGAAAAGCACATCCTTGGCTTGGTCTCCATCCCCATTAAGTATTGGATGTTTTTTTAGATGAAGATACTTCCTGCCAACCAGATCTCTTAAAGAAACCACCCTGTTTAAGAGATAATGATTATTAATATTAAACATGTTTGAGTGAAAGTTTAAAAACACAGGCCAAACAAAATGAGAGTGTATTGGTTTTGCACATCTCAAACATTACTGCCAATAGCATTGCTCTGATCTAACACAGTAATACAAAAATGAAATAAATTTTTATTCCAGTATCGAGAGTTTTATATTTTGTGTGAGTTATTGGATCATTTCGAAGATCAAAGCTGTTGCAGTTGGCAGGCAGTTCTCAGAGTTGATGGCATCATCAAAGGAGAAGAGAGGGAACCTGTGACTGCTGTCTTTAAAACACAAAGGACAGGAGACAGAGGGAATGTCACATCAGAAGTTAGGATATCTAATCAAAAGTAATCAGTTCTCATTTGATAGTGTGTGTTGCTGGCTACACTGAGGACCGACTCCATCCGTTAAGGAGTGTTTTAACTTGCATTCAGGGTCAGCATCAACAAACCACAGTTTTTATTTAACCTGTGAAAACGATAAAACGCAATAACACAAGGAAAACAAATCCTGAAAAAATATATATTTTTTTCAATCACTTGCTGCAGTTTTGAGGAGTGCTCTGCACCTCATCTGTTAAAGTTATTATCTGTTATCTAACCACTAAGCACCTCTTACAATATTTTGTGTATTTCTGAGCCAACAGGGTCAGATTTCGACAGTAGTTAAACAGTTAGTGCACTGGTTTTGAAGAAAAATGAACCATTATATTACAGGGAAACAGACATAGATGTAAACTTGGCAGGGGACAGCATAGCTAGAGGAAGATAGCGAAGCTGCCCACCTAACTATAATGGCTTTCCGCTAAAAAGTAAGCAATGAAGGGAGTCCAAATGCATTAAGGATTTTTTTTCTGAGATAGGCTGGGAGCTATTAAGAGGATGTTAAGGATGTGGCCGGACAGTCTTAACATTCTCCAGTTTGACAGGGTGTATGAGCCACCGAACCGAGGAGGATTGAGCCGAATGAGCAGTTGATTGAGCAGCCCTCTTCTGGCGATTGCTATGTTGTTCGTTAAGTTAGTTTATTATTTAAGATGAAACAAGCGTTTTATAGGTGTTTAGCAGAGAAAATATGTTTTCTCAAATAATGTGGTTGAAGGGGCTGCACGATGGCACAGTTGGTAGCACTGTTGTCTTGCAGCAAGAAGGTCCTGGGTTCGACTCCCGGCCGGGGGTCTTTCTGCACAGTTTGCATGTTCTCCCCGTGCATGCGTTGGTTCTCACCGGGTACTCTGGCTTCCTCCCACAGTCCAAAAACATGACTGTTACGTTAATCTCTCTAACTTGCTCTTATGTGTGACTGATTTTAAACATAAAGACACCATATTATTTGAATTGATCGTTTTTACCAACACATGTAAACATAAAGCATGGTGGAGTCACCTGGAGCAGTGGCAGTTTTATGATTACAAATCTAACAGGTTGTGACAGATATTGATAAGTTTGTGTATTTTGAAACTATTCTTTAATCTTCCCTCAAAACTTGTCAGCACAACATTGTTGACATATTTTAAATAAAACAAACAAGCAAGCAAACTAAGAAAACATGTGTTGTGAATTGTAACAAAGAAAAAAATCAGAAGCCCCCCACATATCTCACTAGGCTAGCAACATACACCTAAATGTGATAAAATCTTTTTTTCTTGTCCAAACTCAAAAATGTTTATATGTTCACATTTTTTTCCTATTTATTTGTGTTTGGAGCTGTGAGAGTTAGATTGTCATTCTAGATCTATTACATTCTGAAATAAAAAATGCAATTTGATTATACAGGCTAACTGTTGGGTGACACAATATTAGTAATATGTGCTGTGTTAATCAGATGCTTAGGTTGGAGGAAAGAAATGCACAATGTTTGGAGCTAAAACTTTGCTCTTTGTATTAGAGAATCTAATCAGTCAAAAAAAAGTCAACCAATTTGAAATGCTTAATACTCTCTTAATATTTAAAAAGTAATCAAATATCAACAAAACAAAGGTTATATGTAGAGGAAGATCAGCAGAATAAATTTGTTGTACATAGTTCTTTTAGTATTTTAGCACAAGACAACTAGACTTTTCTTGTTTCATGTAGACATTTCACCTCTCATCCAAAAGTTTTCTTCAGTTCAGAACATGGGCCATTGTTTGGTTCGTTTTCATTGTGAAATTCCTGTTACCAAAGCGAAAATGTCATTTATTTGGTCATATGTCTCAATGTGTGTATGGTTTTCAAGCCTACTCAGGCTACTGAGTTGAGTCAAGGATGGAACCTGAGGTCATCTCCTGTGATTAGTGTTGGGTTTTGTCTCCTGGCATAGATGGCCTCCCTCACTCTCTTTCGAACCACCTGTCTTCAAGAGAGTCACATGTCTTTTAGATGTGGTTGAATCGCTGAATCTTGACCCAACAAGCTGGGATGCCCAAACTTTCCTCTCCCCGGACATTGTCTAAGCGGCACTTCCACTCTCACTAAGAATGAAATGGTGTCAGATCAGCGGATTACTTCGAAACAGGACAGGTGTGATGAAGGTGGACAAGGTGTAGCTGGTTTAAATTACCCAGGGCAATTACAAAAGCAAGGAACTAGCCCAAGTGCTTTGCCCTGCGATGGATTGGCGACCTGTCCAAGGTGCACCCTGCCTGCTGCCCGTACTGCTGGAGATGGGCACCACCTTCCCTGTGACCCACTATGGAAGAAGCGGTATAGAAAATGACTGACTGACTGACTAGCGCAAGTGCATGGGGAAAGTAAGGGGAAACGTGCGTTGCCAGTGCCAGTTCATGTTCTAACTACACCGTGATTCCTTGCAACCGGCGCTTTTCATAGGGAGGTGGCTGACAGGCCGGGTATTTCACAGTCATCCCTGAGCAGTGCCATGCCAGCCATATGGGACGACCTCTTCCATATGTTGCCCAGATAAATAAAATTCCCCTACACTGTGGCTGACCAGGCAAACATCAATTGCAATTTGCAGCAAGGAGCCATTTTTTTATTTGAAGTCCTGAGTTGTTTTAAAGATATTATGTATTTTACATAGTTTTTGTGGTAACAGTCTTTTTAATAGAAATATGGAAGTCATATTCACGTGAATACAATGATCAGCATTGAGCTATAATTAAGCTCAATACAGCAGTTAGACAGCACTGTTTGGATTTGATACAGACATTGTAGAACAAAACAGGTACGAGCTGACAAACTCGTATATTCTGCCAGTTTCTTTACTGAGTCCCTGATGTCAATCAAGAAGTTGTTGAGTGACATCAGCACTTTGGTACAGCATATTTATAGTGTAATTCACTACAAATATATAGCACATGGAGATCATTTGGCTGGACTAATGTCCTTGTGCAACCAAGGTCCACAGTGGCCTTGATCCAGGCTCCTCCTGTTGCTCAGGGTCAGCTGCTGTGGAGAAGTTGGTTGCATAAAGATCTTCATTTCCTCTGAACCCATGTCCCTGGTGCTGCACTGCATAGCTTCCTATTGATCTGCCGAAAAATATCAGCTTCTGCTTAATCATAACATGTCACTTAATATTAGATGCTAATTTATTATCTTTGCCAATGATCAGAATTCAGCCTGCAGTGTTAATGGCATCTGCCACCTTCTGCCACTCTATTATTACTATTATTTGGAAGAATGACTGCCAAATACAATTCTACTTTTTGCCTCCACCCCGGAAACAAAGATCTCGATTTCCCATTTATTGAAATTCTTCTTTTTTGCCTTACTGATCACATTTGCCATGGGAGCCTTCGATGTCTGTACTATTTTGCATGTTTCTTTGTGAGTGGGGACAGGGTGGTCCAAGTGCACTATTTAACGCAAATTAGGATGTATGAAGGAGAGGTGCGCAGAAAGTCACATGTGTATGGTTTTATACATGTGATTTTTATTTTTGTGTGCTGCACTTTCAAATCTTGTCGCTATACCAACTCTAGTGTGAAAGCTGTGCCCTCTCCTATACATTAGGCCGATGATGACTGACATTTTATGTTCCAGTGGGTGGTGACAATCAGAAATTAGGTAATGGTCTATGTGTGAGAGTTTTCTCTAGACTGAGGCTTCCATCGCTCTCAATGTGCACCAATGTGACAGTCCTAGTATGACTGTTCTGACTAGACCTTTTAAGTCTATTACTCCAAACCATGCTCAGAACTGAACATGCCTTTTGGTATAAAAGTGAATTGCTCTACAAATTAAGAGAAGAAGTGCAGTTGCCTTTTATTTAAGGACTTAGGATAATCATTTCCTGGATGACTGAGAATTTATACCCCCATTTTGTACATAGTCCATTGAGTTTCACTGTGCATGTGACAAACTCTAAACAGCAAAGATTTTACTCACTTTGACAGCTGGTTGAGGTCTTCACATAAGAAAGGAAGGAGCAGCTTGAAGCGAGTCAGCGTGGTTCCTGTACACCAATCCAGCACCAGCTTTCGAACTATTGTAGCCTTCCCAGTTCCCACAGCACCATACAGAAGCACACTGAGTCCACGACCTTCACTCCAGGTATCAGTTGGCTCAAAAAGCTGTTCTACATTCAGAGAATGACTAGAGGAGATCTGAGTTTGGTAAGGTGATTTGAGAAGTCCCGCCCTGTCCTCATCCTTTCTCTCTATGATAAGTGGATCTACATGCATGGTCTCTGGGCTATAGAGACCTCCAAACTGTTTCTCCTCTTTAGGAAGGTGGCTGAACCACAGAAAGAGCTTCCTCTTGTGGATTTCTATGGGGTCTAAAGTGAAAGAAAAAGAAGCCTGTGTTATCAGTGTGTTAAAATATTATGTTTTACCAAAAATACACCTTATACATAATTGTCATTTTTATTAGAATTTTTAGGTTCTAGGTTCAAATTATGGCCAGCGTATTTCTGTATGGAGTTTGCATGTTCTCCACATGTATGTGAGGGTTCTCTCCAGATACTCTGTTTCATGCCACAGTCCTAAACATGTCTGTTAGGTTAACTGTTTTCTCTATACTGCCCTTAGATACGGGTGTGTGTGTGCATTGTTTGTCTCTTTGTTTGCCTGTGACCCGTCCGAGGTATATCTCGACCTCTCGCCCATTTGACTGCTTAAGATGGCACTAACCTGCCCAAAGTGCTTAAATGCTATTGATACTTCCCAACTGACCTTATGAATAAAAAGGCATGTGGTTTTCACAAGTAAAAATATCTGAGAAGTACAAGTTTTCGGTGGGTGACTAAACTTACAGTACAGAGACTAAAGTCCTAACAAAAGAAACCCAATTCCTAAACCTACTGCCTACATAAATGCATGGGCCTAACTAAATTTACGGCTGTTGTGTATTGGGACACAACAGTTTTGTAAGGGTGTCGAGTAAAATAGGAAGGGTAAGTGGGACATATTCATGCAGCATTTCTTACTAAACAGCAACATACAGGTAAATTACAAACAAAATCTGAATGTTCTGAAAAAGTTCAATAATATCTCTTTCCTGCTCAGTAAAGAGACATAGAAAAAAGCTAAATAGATTCAGACCAGTATAATCTTTGGAAGACAATTCTTATCCTTTTCACTGCTTGCTTCAGACTAAGCACCCATGTTAGCATTTATCGTTGCTTGTGAATCATCAGAGTCATGTTCTGGCCTAAACATATAATACTGAACTGCCTGCAGCTGGAACACTCCCTCTGCCTGAGATTTATTCAGGAAAGTTTAAACAGACTAGATTTTAAAAAAGGTGTATTTTTTAATTTTGTATTTTGGGGAAAACCTGCATTAGAAATTCATTAATTTTAAGCAACTATTTTTGTTAATACCTTTGCGGTTACACAGACCCCTTATGATGAATGCCATAAATGGAAACAGTGTTCCCTTGCCTGGACGTGGGTCACTGGGGCCCCACTCTGGAGGCAGGCCTGGAGGTGGGGCAAACTGGCGAGCGCCTGGTGCCTGGGTTTTCACCCATTGAGCCCGGCCAAGCACCGCCCGAAGAGGAAACGTGGGTCCCCCTTTCGATGGGCTCACCATCGGTGGGCAGAGTACTTCGAAGACCTCCTCAAACCCACCGGTACGTCTTCTACTGAGGAAGCGGAGCCTGGGGACCTTGGGGCAGGCTCTCCAATCTCTGGTGTTGAGGTCACCGAGGTGATTAAAAAGCTCCTCGGTGGTAAGGCCCCGGGGGTGGATGAGATTTGTCCAGAGTTCCTCAAGGCTCTGGATGTTGTAGAGTTGTGTTGGTTAACACAACTGGCCGTGGAACACTAGACCAGCTCTACACCTCAGCAGGGTCCGGGAGGATGCATAGGAGTTTGCCCAACCAGTCATTTGATTCGTGGACTTGGAGAAGGCGTTCGACCATGTCCCTCGGGGAATCCTGTGGGTGGTACTCCGGTAGTATGGGGTACCAGGCAATGTCCGAGGCCATGGTCTTGAGCCAAAAAAGGGTAGAGTGCCTTCTCCAGGGTCGGGGGGAGGTCCTGCCTCAAGTGGAGGAGTTGAAGTATCTTGGGGTCTTGTTCACGAATGAGAGAAAAATGGAGCGGGAGATCAAAAGACCAATTGGTGCTGCGTCAGCAGTGATGTGGGTGCTGTACTGGTCTGTCGTGGTAAGGAGAGAGCTGAGTCAAAAAGCGAAGCTCTCGATTTACCAGTCAATCTACGTTCCTACCCTCATCTATGATCATGAGCTTTGGGTCGGGACCGAAAGAACGAGATCACGGATACATGCGGCTGAAATGAGTTTCGTCCACAGGGTGTGTGGGCTCTCCCTTAGGGATAGGGTGAGAAGCTTGGTCATCCGGTAGGGACTCACAGTAGAGCCGCTGCACCTCTTGCCATTTCCTAAAAAGTTTGAAACAATATTGCTGTTTTTTTTAGTGCAGATCATGGTGGCACATTCAGCTCAGTGGTGATTGTCATCAAGAAGAAATATCATATATAATATATGGACGCGTTTTTCAGACAGTGATTTTATGCTTATTAATTGCCCCTCCGGTTTTTCTTTTGTTGTATTTATATCTCCTCTTTGTAGACAGGCTAGAGCCTTATTATAATAAAAATAATTTGAGCAAAAGTAATCCAACATAATGGGGAGAGAAGCACGGGGAGTCATCACCTTCAACTAGGTATTTTTTCTTTCAAATCAAATTCTTCTCAATATATAGTCACTATTTTGTAGTTTTATAAAGTATTTATTTAGTTGTCATTTTTACAACACACGAACTGTTTTTCTAGAACAGGAAGAGTTGTAAAATAAGTTTACAAGCTAGTAAAAGAAAAGAAGCATTTTCCTGTCTGTACTAACAGTGATATCTAAATAAATTCAATAAAGACATTTAAACTAAAGCACACTGTGTACTTTTTGCCATGCTTGACCAGGGGAATGGAAAACTGCACTAGTCAGAAATAATAATTAGGTTTCAGACTACTCACAATCCGGTAAGATTTTTATGTCTGCTGCATTAATTGCATTGTTTGCTACTAATTAAATACTGCAGTCAAGTTAAACACAGCAGCTTGTTGTTATCTTTGCCTGAGAGCTAATACAAATTGAAACTGAGTCGTGCACCTTCATTAGAAGAGATGGTGCTGAAGGTTGTGCAGTGACAGCAAGACACGTCCATTCCCTTTCTCCACCTCCATGCTGTGGCCAGTTGAATTCTCTGTCTGGAAAACACATTATATCACTGGTTCATTCAGTTCAAACCCAAAAAAAGTTTTATTTTCTGTTAAAGGTCAAGTTGGGCCCTGTCCCAATCCCACACTACACCCTATGCCCCTCTAAGAAGTGTTTACTTTGTACAAGTGCATGTAAGGGTTGAAGTGCGCAGGTTACAAGCGTGCAAAATTGGAGAATTGGGACAGTAGGGGTTACGTCATCGACTTGCACCCCTGCACCGTAACCGTTTCATCAAAAAGGGCGGGAACCGGCGTTGTTTTAGCAGTCTTGCTGCTAAAAAAACTATTTAAAACTGCAACAAGCAATTGTTTTGAGGAGAAGAAAGTGCAGGAAGCGACGGAGGTTTATACAACAGACTCTCGCCGTGCCAGTGTTTGTTTGAAAGGTAACTTCAGTGTTATGGCCTACTGACTGCCCAGACTCACTCTGAACCCAGTGGTTTCTTACAATGTTGAGCCTGAAAAACCAGTAAAAAAATATATTTGTCGGCTTGCTGTCTAAAGTTTACACAGTTCTTATTATTCTAATTAATGGCTGGTTACGTTGACGGTTGTGATTGGTTGTTGCTCAGAACATCATCTGGAGCAGTGAATTGTGGGTAATATACTTCGGCGAAGTCCGCTTCGATGCGGGCTTCGCCGAATGGCGGATGTGGCGCACAAATGGGGTGGGGCTAAGGACCATTCTGGAGAATTGGGACACACTACGCACTCAAACCCATCAACGGGAACGCGCAATTCAGGGACACAAGGGTGGAAGTGCGGGTATTGGGACAGGGCCTTGGCCTTCAGATTTAGGGCTGAGGCTGACTAGAGTGCTTTATAAACATGAGCCCTTTTCAATAAAGCAAATAAAATTAGGCATTTTCTCATAACAATTCCCAGTATCATGACTAAATGATATAAGGCAATGGATTAAATCAACAAAATGTACATGCCTGAAAACATTTTAAGATGCATGAAAATAACACACTACATACTGTTATTATACACCATTTAGTTTCCAAGATGGCGCTGTGGATAGCCGTACTGGCACTTTGTTCTCTTGTACACACTTGGTTTTGTCTGGACAGCAATACATTTTCTCATTTACTAAGTGGATAAAGACATTTTATTCCTGCCGCATCTGACTTCTGAACAGGCGCAACGGGCAGCTATGTGGGTCAGCGACTTTACCGACAGCCAACTGCCAGAAAAAGACAAAGAAGAAAAAGCTATGCCAGGTCCTCAAACTCTGGTTGCTAATGCACCTTTTCCACTGGCTAGTGGCACGGCTCGCTCCACTCGGTTTCACTCTACTGTACACTGCAAATATAGTGAAATTGGGCAAAACACAAAATGCCTTTCACTGACTGTAGCAAAAACACATTTAGCTGGAAAAGAAGGACAACAACTTAAGGAAAAGGTTAGTCAAATTGCCCTGCCTGCCACAAGCACAACAAAGAGAGCGGAATTATTATACCAAGATGTTCAGACCCAGCTTGGCTGTCATTCACAGTGCATTTAATATTGGTACTTTAGTGCAAATTGAATTGCACTTTTTCAAACCAAGCAGATGGTTTCTTGGTCACATGAATTATTGAACAGTAGTTAAAAACAAAAACTCTAGTGTTAATTTAATGTTAAACAACTTATATCAGGGAATGCAGCAGGGAGTTACATGATGTTTATCAGTTCCTTTTTCAGGCATTTCAACCTGGAAAGACTCACATAATGGAGAAACAACAAGACGACGCTTAAAGAGTTTATTAATGAAAGATTATTTCTTTAGCGCTCGGACCCCGGAGGAAGACGTAAACGCTGAGGATGAAGTGGGTTGGACTAAACATCTTAGGATTATGATTAAGTACGTCTTCCTCCCCTGGGATTCGATCCTTGGAAGGAGTTGGGAGCCTATGGTGGAGAAGGGGTGGAGGAGGGTCGAAGCTTAGCAGAAGAGCGATGTCTTCCATGCAGAAGGTCTTTAAAAGTGATTCCCTGGGAGATGATTGGCCGAGGAGAAGTGCCTCCAAGTCCGAGGCCATGGTCTTGAGCCAAAAAAGGGTAGAGTGCCTTCTTCAGGGTCAGGGGTAGGTCCTACCTCACGTGGAGGAGTTGAAGTATCTTGGGGTCTTGTTCACGAATGAGGGAAAAATGGAGCGGGAGATCGAAAGACCGATTGGTGCTGCGTCAGCAGTGATGTGGGTGCTGTACTGGTCTGTCGTGGTAAGGAGAGAGCTGAGTCAAAAAGCGAAGCTCTCAATTTACCAGTCGATCTACGTTCCTACCCTCATCTATGGTCATGAGCTTTGGGTCGAGAGCGAAAGAACGAGATCACGGATACATGCGGCTGAAATGAGTTTCGTCCACAGGGTGTCAGGGCTCTCCCTTAGAGATAGGGTGAGAACCTTTGTCATCCGGTAGGGAGTCAGAGTAGAGCTGCTGGCTCTCCACGTCGAGAGGAGCCAGTTGAGGGGGCTCGGGCATCTGGTTGGGATGCTTCCTGGACGCCTACCTGGTGAGGCGTTCCGGGCACATCCCACCAGGAGGAGGGCCAGAGGAAGACCCAGGACATGCAGGAGGGACTATGTTTCTCAGCTGGCCTGGGAACACCTTGGGATTCCCCCGGACAAGCTGGCCCAAGTGGCTGGGGAGAGGGAAGTTTAGGTCTCTCTGCTTAGGCTGCTGCCCCCGCGACCTGACTCCGGATAAGCGGAAGACAAAGGATGGATGGATTTGCAGTTATTTATTATAGCTGCACCGGTCCCTCACGGTTCCCCCTGCAGGTGGTGGGCCCACTGGGGGATGGTCTCGCGTCTCTCGTTCGGGATTGGCCCGGCCGGCTCCGGCGAGGAGCAACCCGGCCACCAGGCGCTCTCCGACGAGTCCCGACCCCAGGCCTGGCTCCAGGGTAAGACCCCGGCTCCGCCGTACCGGGCGACGTCACGTGCCTCAATTCTGTAGTCGTCATGAGGGATTCTCGAACTGCTCTTTGTCTGACCCGTCACCTAGAGCTTGTTTGCCATGGGAGACCCTACCAGGGGCATTTAAGCCCCAGACAACATAGCCTCTAGGATCATTCGAGCACTCAAACCCCTCCACCACATTAAGGTGGCGGTTCAAGGAGGAGTGGNCCGTCACCTAGAGCCTGTTTGCCATGGGAGACCCTACCAGGGGCATTTAAGCCCCAGACAACATAGCCTCTAGGATCATTCGAGCACTCAAACCCCTCCACCACATTAAGGTGGCGGTTCAAGGAGGAGTGGCGGTTCAAGGAGGAGCAAAAGGTCTACTTTGGATATTAATGTCTTATGATTCTAGACAAAACTTGCACCATTTCCAAGTATGAGTGGATTGCTGCAGCTAAAGATATTCCTGGAACAGGCAAACCGGTCAACTTCTTTATCTGAGAGCTGACAGGGCAGCTAATAATATCTGGAACTGACACTGTTGCTCCATGAAGAGTGTGAGGCCCACTCCAGTCAGTCTCAGATTTCACGAACCTACATTAAAGGTAAACATAATTATCATGTTGTTGTCATGTTAACGTTGATTAAACACCACTGCTTAAGCTAAAAATCAACATTTTTACTAGAAAATGCTGAGACAAGTGAAAAATAGTTTATAGACTCTTGAACCTCAGCAGGATCCACCATGGTGCCTTGCTCGGTATCTAGTCCAGAGTTGCAACAGCAACTGATTCCTTTCAGTTCTAAGACTATGGGAGTTCCAACAATCTTTAAAAGAGTCGAGATTTTGATTGATTTGTGGGAAAAAGATGCACTGTAGAGCATAAAGGTGGACTTCACTAACTGTCAAGTGTTTCCTGAGTTTTCAAAGTGAAAACCTGATAGAAGAGGTCTAAGGCATGCTTGTAAACATCTCTCCACATCCTCTCTATTCTGTGCTAAAGATTACATTTATGATGTTAAGACGTTATGTATATCTTAAAGACTTAAAAACTTGTAAAATAGGAATTGTATTTATTGCTGATTGTAAAACGTTCTGCCTGTAATGTGAGAGTTCCTTCCAGCTCCTCTGTTCATGATCATAAATTCTGCCAACTTTACGTTTTCCCCTTCCTTATCAGAACGTACTGTACATGGTAGTCCATTCTGTTCAATGGCTGCATCAGCATCCAACCTAGGCAATATTAATTATAACAATAAGTCAAACAAACTAATTCAGCCTATTACACTCAAAGAAGATTAAGTACATTTTAAAAATGTAATGTGAGAAAATTCTAAGTAAATTATAGTGCTGTGAAAATATTCTGACTAAATGTTGGGAGGACAGTCTTTAGATTTGTTTGGCTGAAGTCTTATGCAGTTATAAAAAATGTCCATCACGATGTGCACTCAGCTGTTTGATAATGATGGTTAGCTGAAGGCCCGTAGCTGCTTGCTACCAGTGGTAAACACAGCAGTAACCATGGCAACTGTTAATTATTTCGGCATATTGAAAGAGCTAGAATGTATCAATATGTACAGAGAACAGTGTTTATCTATGACATTTACATTTGTGCACCATTTATGTTCGGCTAGAATCTGTTTCCTCTGCTCTCACTATGGGAAGCCAACCGTGCCACAAAACGCCACTTTTACCACGCGTCTGGTTGAAAGGTCACCAAAAAAAGCCGTTTTATGTAAGGACGCCGTAAAATATGGCAAAAATCCTATCAAAATGTTTTAAGAGCACCCACAGAACACTGAAAAAAACTGCATTTTTCTGGTCACTGAATGCTGTTTTTTTACGTCTGACGGCGTGTCCTGACAAAATGCTGTTTTGTTTGCCGCTTTATTACTCTTTTTACGCCGTCTAAAATGCCGTTTTCTCAAATTAAGCAGGGCCTTACCCACGCACTTCTTATCCAAATAATTTAAATTCCAGCCACCCAAAAAGACAAGTAGAACTGCAGACCCCACTAATTCATAACAGATCAAATGTGCTGAAAATAGGTCTGATGTTTTTTCTGATGGATTTCATATACTCTGCAGCACTCAGTGTCAGTGGTTGCTTCTGTAGTCATCTCAATATTAATTTTAATGTCTTTAAAGTAAAAAGCAGAGAAAAAACACAATAACTGTCTGAAACAAGTGAAGACCGACATGCAATTTTGAAATCCGAGTTGTTGCTGTAATACTTTTCTCTTCCACTTAGATGGCACTTGCATGGGAGCTTTGACCGCGGCGTGAACGGGAGCTCGCAAAGCAGTTCACTGGCAGTATTTTGCCATTTGTATTGGGGATAAGTGTTGTTAAATAAACATTGGATGATTTGAATGTGGTTGCTTATTTATTTTTTTGTGTAAATGGAAGACACTTCCCTCCCTCTCAATGTAGTGGCTCAAT
>JAHUTJ010026878.1:0-13611 GCA_036250325.1 Characodon lateralis
GTTGTGTGTTCGGAGATGCTCTTCTGCATGCCTTGGTTGTAACAAGTGGTTATTTGAGTTACTGTTGCCTTTCTATCAGCTCGAACCAGTCTGGCCATTCTCCTCTGACCTCTGGCATCAACAAGGCCTTTGCGCCCACAGAACTTTTTCGGACCATTCTCTGTAAACCCTAGAGATGGTGGTACGTGAAAATCCCAGTAGATCAGCAGTTTCTGAAATACTCAGACCAGCATGTCTGGCACCAACAACCATGCCACGTTCAAAGTCACTTAAATCACCTTTCTTCTCCATTCTGATGCTCGGTTTGAACTGCAGCAGTTCGTCTTGGCCATGTCTACATGCCTAAATGCATTGAGTTGCTGCCATGTGATTGGCTACATTTACGAGCAGTTGGACAGGTGTACCTAATAAAGTGGCCGGTGAGTGTATGTATAGAAGAGAAGCGTTTGTGTTTATTTCATGCAAGAGTTATTTATCTGTCAAAATAAGGTCAAACTTCGTCCTCCTTCGGTGAGGCGGTTGATTAAACAGTGACATTTAGCCTTGTTTTGCCTTATTAATGATAATTAACTAATTGCAATTTTTAAGGACTTTGAGCCCATAATCACCACACCAGAGGACATCTTTGATTTCTATTTGTAAGTAACATTTTTTGGTTAAGAAATTAATTTTAATTACAATATTTTGATAAATATTAATAAATCAATAATCATAATCCTTACAATAGCATTATCTTGAAGTGACATTTCAGGATAGAAACATGTTGTAAGAAACCTAACTGAACTGATAAAGTCTGAGTAGTTTGACAACTGACGTTCTGACACATATGGTTTGTGCTCCACAGTTTGCTTTTAAATCTCTGGGCACAGAGTCAATCTTTTAGGAATCTATCTACTGCATCTCAGACAGCATTTCTCCTGACTTCCTCCTCCTCAATGGAGGGAACTGTTAAATATTTGCCATATGAACTCACATTGAGGCTTAAAGCTTAGCTTACACTTGGGTGGCCAAGCGTTATCCATTCATGCCTAGGTTTGGGGTTCTATGCGAAATGTCGTCACTCATCAGCAGCTATCAGCTGGCTTCTTGGCTGCATTGTGGTTGCTGGTATTTGTTCACATTTTTTTTTGTTTCTAGAGTTCAGTTATGGAAAAGAATATAACCATCAGCAGCTAAAAGCTTGAAAACAATTATTAAGTTGTAAACATGATAATAAATGCACCTTATTGAATTTCCATTTAAAGAAGTTGTTTGAGGCAAGTTAATGTCACATAAACCAATGTAGAACATGTTTTACTGAAACACTGACCTTATCCGTGCATCCGCTGCTTTCTCTCTGGCCACACTGGCAATGTGACTCAGATGGTGGTAGCTCTTCTTGACCCTGTGCAGTTCTCGCAGTGCATCCACCACCTCACCCTGCACCCTCTGCAGTCGATCCAGCCCCTGCAATTTGTCATTTCTTCATCATTGTTTCTTAGGGGCTACATCATGTGCCACATGATCCTCAACATTGTGTTCACATGCAGTCTCACTCGTTTAGCTCGAATTTCCTTTGCATTGTGGATACTTTTGGAGGCTTGTCCAAACAGTTTGCGGTATTCTTCTGCAGCAGCAAGTCGTGAAGCTGCAGTCTGAGCTGTGACATCCACTACAGATCGCCACACACCAAAAACACTCCTGAAAACACAATTATATATTTTTCTAACTTTGTTTTCTTGATTCAAGGCTGTGTGATCATTTACAACAACTGTGTTTGACACGCAGTCTGGAAAAAACGTCCTATTTGTAAATGCATGGTGATGTGCTACTCAAAACAAGACAGAATATCTCAACGATTGACAAGTGAGGTAGTGTAAAATAAATTAAAACAGCATTATTTTGTTTATGTGTGTGTGTGTGTGTGTGTGTGTGTGTATGTGAGAGAGAGAGAGTCACCCAGAAATCACAGCATCCGTATTTCCTCTTTGCCAGTCTCTCTTCTGGTACTGGACGGCTAACCTCTGAAGGGCCTGAAGAAAAGTAAGTTTCCAAACAAAAGATAACATCATAGATAACTGCTGTTATAGACAGGTAGATACTTTATTTAAATCTAATAATAAAAAGTAAATGTAAGCATTTTAAAAACTCTATTGGCTACCAACCCCCACCCCCACCTCCACCAAAATGCACAAGTGCTTAACTAAATAAAACAAAATATTGATTATTAAATTCTGAAACTTGACAGACAGTAGTACGAGTTCCATCTTCAAGGGGATTGCTGTGTGATAATTTAACTGATGTTGCGGTGCACCAGTATAATAATTATTGTACAACATTTGATCCAAGTTTAAAGAAGCTGATCAGAGGAATCTAAACTGTCTAAAAAGTCAGAATAACAGAGGTCCGTTTCGTGCCCTAATTCATGAACCTAATTTCAGGTACGTACAGCTTTTTGAACAGGTTTTAATACATGTAGGAAGAAATATAAAATGAGTTATTAACCCACATTGTAAGATTTGTTCAGCTTGTTGCATAGCTTCATGTACAGTAATCCTCCAACCAGACCAATCAAGGAAAAACAAATTACTATGTACGTAAAAAAATAAAACTGAAGAAACAGCTGCAGCTGCCACAGACCACCCATGTGTGGCTTTGATACACCACCTGCAGAGATCTTATGCATAGTGGTATAGATGACATCCCAGAAACCTTTTTTTTGCAGAAAAACACTATAGTGACACATTTGTGTGCTTTTGCGTGAAGGTGGGGAATTTTTTACATATGTGTAAACAGCTGTTAGAAGTTCAGGAGGAGAAAGAAAGAAAGAAAAACTGGCTTTTCTTTGTTGATGTATATAATTTATGGATATGTTTTAAATGCTGTGAGATAGTTATCTCACAGACCACCCATGCTATGTATTAATGGGATTATACAAACCAAAATGTTTGTTTGTCAGATCAGAAACATAGTTATGTAATAAATTGAGTACCTTTCTTTTAAACCTACATATCAAGACATAATGATGTGCTCTTTACCAAGTCTTATAATTAGCTAAACAAAATGGCTTCTTACAGTGTCACTATTTTTAGATCAAAGCTAAGCCAAAAAAGGAGCATTTGCATTTAAAAACCAAGGTAAATTCTTTCTGTGTTCATTCCAGGAATTAGGATCTATATAAACAGCCAAATGCTGTTAGTCAAATTTATTAAATAATAAAAATCATCAGAAAGCAAGATATGGAGGATCAGGTGATTCAAAGAAAGTAGACACGCATGAACAGAGCTCCCCAGACCTAAAGGCACTTTGGACATTTTAGAGATTGTTAATCTCCGCATAAAATCAAGAGCATAATGTATTTGCAAGATATGTGGGCCTGGCAGCAAACAAGTTCTGCATTCCAATTCTTGAAGCTCACAGCTTGAGGTGAAAACCCAGAGAATGGACAAGATGGTAGAAAACGACAGCACAGACAGCCAAGTGACAAAAATAAGTTAGGAGGTTTCTGCTAATCGTGGCGCTAACATGGATGCTAAACTGGTTCCGATTGTTAAATCAGTCACGTCTGTATGTGAGACAGTGAGAAATTTAGAAAAAAAGAATCGGTGGAGCTGAACAAAGAATGTTCGACACGGAGGACCTTAATACCGAGCAAGAGATAATCCGGTTAGAAGACTATAGAGGAACCGGTCCTGACACAACAACATAAAGATTATCAACCTGCCAGAGCACACAGAGGGAGACAACGCCAGACTTCTTCGAGACATGGCTCCCAGAAATTTTCATTTTGAAAGTAAAGAATGGCTGGATCAAAGTGGATAGATGCCATTGCAATCTCATATATTTGATTTGATGCTGTGAGACCGAGAGTGATTTACATCCGTCTCCATAACTCTCAGATAAACAGCTGATCATGCAGAGCACTCCCAACGTGAGAGATCTTGGTCTCTGGAAGTCGCATACATTTTTTTGAGGATTTTTCACCAGTGCTGGAGGAAAAGTGCTGGGCCTACGCAGAGGTAAGGAAGCTGATAAAACATGTCTTTCCAATTTCCTTTTAGAGGCTTCAAGGTATGTAGTGGAAATGCAAAAGGATGGATCAAGACTCTACAAGTAGTTCTGGAGGGTTAAAACCCACTGAGACTGTTTAACGTATTGCTCTAGTAGCCCATTGAGAGGATGCCATCTCTGTTTAGATGTAATATATTACACAATGGTTTGGGAAACTCAGTTTTTTTCTTTTTCTTCTGGTGTTATTGATAAACCTAACCTTTGATGGAAAGTGGTGGAGAGTTTGAAGGTATAACATCGGCCCTCTAGAGGAGCTAAAGTTACAGCCGCAATTGGTATTTTTAATTTTTTCTTTTTATCTTTTGGTGTTTTTCAGTTTTGTTGTATTTTGTGTCTTATTACCAGCATGGATATGTTTGAGCAGTAACCATGTATCTCAGATGAAAAGGATCAAATGTATGACAATAACCTAATAGATGTCTGGTGCAAATTCCATTCAATATTGCACAGTCAGTGTGAATAGTATCCATCATCCTATAAAGTGCAAAAAAGTATTAAGCACCCTAGAAAACAAAAAGGACATACAATTACAGAGGAACTGGGTAAGACAGGTATTCTATTCCTCATTTTCCTCCAATAGTATGTTGGGTGTTTCCATCCTGATACATGGATCCATCTTTTTGTACTGGGTACATGCAAGAAAGACCCTGAGGGCAGATATGATATGATATGATATGAGGTATGATATGATATGAAATGATATGATATTGAAAGGCAATGTTTATGGCACAAGGATAAGCATGATGAATGTTTATGCACCCCTCAGGGTCCTTTTTCTGAACCAGAGCTGGATCTGAACTTGCAAAATATAAAAGTGGTTTGACACTGATGGGAGAGGATTTTAACTGTGCATTAGACACTAAGTTAGATAAATCACCTGTGCCTTCCTGTATACAGTCTAACTCCAGGGATATTTTGGGGAGAATGCTGGATGATATTAACCTGGTAAATGCCTAGAAGACACTTAATGTCCTGCTCTTATCCACATCACTCATATTCTCTAATTGACTACTTTTTCCTTACACCTGGGTCTGTAAATACATGCCACATGCATCATAGGGTCTATCTATATAAGTGGCCATGTCCCGGTCTGTTTAGATATTAACATAAGTGAAACTACTTCTAAAACACTAAGGTGGCGGCTTCCGTCGTATATCCTGATAAAGACTTAAAATTATACTTTGATAAAAACGATAATAGTGAAACTGTCTTGCCCTAGCCATTGGATGCAACATGGACTGAAATGTACAACAAACAAATAGACTGGAAGGTAAAAAAAAACAACTCTGAATCCCATACTGCACAGCGTTAACCTAATTTAGCATTAACCCCATCAAGGAGGAGTAACTAACAAAACACTTCTCCCTGCCACACCTTGCTCTTATGACACTCAGCTGCGCAGCTGATCGCAACAGGAAGCAACTTGCAAGAACCTGAATGTCTTTGAAACTTGCTGGTGAGTGAAACTCTACTTTAAAGAAACCTTACATCCAAAGTTGACAACGATCTGATGTTAGTGTATCCATCAATCGAAGGACAACAAAAAGTGAAGTAATGATCTTAACATTTTTTTCTGAGCTTTTGCAGAAAAGGAATCTGAGCCAGAGGTTCACCCAGAAGAGACGGTGTCTCTAATCACGTCAAGTGAAGTGCATCCTTCTTCCACTGCCCTGAGAGAGAACAGCATATGAACCACCAGCATTGCACGCCTTCCTGCGAGCCGGTCTGCTCAGCTAATGCAAACAGGCCTCTAAGCCTTGAGGCAAGTTTATTTGTTCTGAGTTGTATTTTAAAGTTACAACAACCTTTATTTCAATGAGTGGTTTAAACAAAGAACCGCCATAATGCGCTGCTGGTGCTCTTATACACATTAACATTTGTATTTGTAACATGGTATTTTCAAGCACATATGAATATCTGATTCGTCGCCATCTTGTGAGAGTCCATAGACGTTCCTCTCCACCATTTTAGTAGTCCATTACTCCATATGATGGCTAGTTAACACAACATTTAGATCAATTGTCCAAAAGGTTACAGATTTCTAACTCAGCAAATAATATTTTAAGATATTATTTACTAAATAATGATGGCTGTTTGAACAACATTAAGATCAATTATCCACAAAATGATTGATTTCTAATTCAGCAAATCATTCTTTAAAATATTACTTTAATAAAATAATGTTTTACTTACCTTCTGATTTTGCATTGTGAGTCCTGTCCTAAATTAGTTTTAAAACTAATCTGACCTCATTTATAAATTGGTCAAGATAAACCCTGGTTTTTAAACATAAATATCCACACCGAACTGTCATATCATTCAATAATTTTATATTGGGTATGCTTTTCAGCTATTTTATTTCTTCCTTTTTTCCTTCATTTGTCCATAGTTCATTAGTTTTCTTTAATCCTTCTAGCTAGTTTTAGTTTAATTGTTTCTAGCCTAGTAAAGAGTTTGTTAACTGAAATATTTTACATGGAGTTGAACTGATTTTGTTGATAAATTCTTATATCTTTGGAGATAAGTTGTTATGAATTTACTACATATGTTTGCAGAGTTTGCTGTTTTCAGAATGCCAATGCTTGAATCTGTAATCTATTGTCCTAATACCACCGCCAAATTGGGCTGGTACTCATAGAACAATGCTTGACAGACCAAAATGTTTTCAATTAAATATCACATAACGTAAACATATTATTGCAAACAATCCAGAGTTTTTTCTGCGGGATGTTGCTAAGGGCTGTATTCGAGGACTCCCTCTTTCATATACACTATACTGCTAAAAGTATTAAGCCACACTAGAAAAATCAATTAATTCTGGTGTTCCAATCACATCCATGGCTGCAGGTGTATAAAGTCTGGCGTGGAGAAACTTGACTGTCCTGCACAAAGTCCAGGCCTCAACCTTCTTCAACACCTTTGGGATGAATTAGAGCGGAGGCTGCAGTTCTGCTTTTCTCATGTAACTATGAACACACTCCTAAACCTTGTGGAAGATGTTTACAGAATAGTTAAAGTTGCAATTGCTGGCAAAGGTGGGTCCATCAACAAATTGGACCTAATAGATTAAGAATATGATGTCATCAAAGTTCACATACATGTAAAAGTTGACAAACAAGTATTTTTGGCAATATAGTATATATCACATAGAAAGAAAGACCTTTTGATGATGCAGAATGAACTGGAACAAAATCTAAAGAAGGCAGAGTTAACTCACATATCTAACTAACCCTACTACCCTAGTAAGGCAAATTTATAAAAACTCAAGCAGTTAGGGTTGCGTTGAATTCAGTTCTCTATGAGAAAGCTTCTAAAAAAATTTTTTTATTTGAAGCAGTGTTTGTATGAATATACCAACACGCCCAGTAAGAATTTGGCACGCTTACCTAACCAGAATAAAAAACAAACAACGCTAATGGAGTAATTATAGGGACAGACACAAAATAAGCACTTTGTTTCCTTTTACAAATCCCTGTACAAGTTTGAAACTACTAGTACCAAGCAGGGTGTTGACAAATACTTCTCCCAAATAAAACTATCAACTTTGACAAATGAGCAACGAGAGACTCTAGGCAGACCTATTAAGAAAAAAAAAACGTCTTGAAGACCCTCTTATGAGTACGTAGTGGGAAATCACCAGGCCCAGATGGGTTTCCTGTGGACTGGTTGACAATGCCAACAGGGGCTGGGACAGACTCTGGGCCTCTAATGTGATTCCTTTGTCATTGGTCAACTAAAAAGCTGTTGAAATTAAATATGACACCAATAGTGATGCGTATTAGGGAGGTGGTAGAACTCACCTGTTTCCAGGTTAGGGAGGATAAATGTCCACAAAATTAATATACTACCTAGGGTAATCTATCCATTACAGACGTTGCCAAACTCTGTTCCTAATAGGTGGATTTTAAAGCTGGATCAAATGCTGACACATTGTACACTGTTCAAACAAACTAAATGTATAATTTTAAATCAGAGAATAATATCAAGTCAGTTAAACTCCTGGAATATTGATCTGGTCAGTTCAGTAGTAGAGGTTTTTTTTTTAATCAGTTTCACCTGTTTTGGTGTAAATAAAATTAACAACAGGTGAACTAAAGAGGCAACAATGAGGTGACCTCAAGAACAGGAATCATTGGCAAGTGGAGGCTGCAGACATTTTCTCCCTCCACATTTTTTACTGGTTTCAGTAGTTTTGCATTTGACCAGGGTCAGTGTCACCACTGGTAACATGAGACGATACTGGGACCCTACAGAGGTTGCAAAGGCAGCCCAACTTCACCAGGATAGTACAGTAATACGTGCCATTGCCTGAAGGTTTGCTTTGTCTCCCAGCACAGTCTCAAGAGCATGGAGGAGATTCCAAGAGACAGAAAGTTACTCTAGGAGAGCTGGACAGAGCCATTGGAGGTTCGTAACCCATCAGCTAGACTGGTATCTGCTCCTTGGTGCCAATAAGAACAGGATGAGTACTACCAGAGCCCAACAAAGTGACCTCCAGTGGGCCACTGGTATTAATGTCTCTGACCAAACCATTAGAAACAGACTAGAACAGGCTGAGGTTAGGGCCCTCTAGTAGGCCCTCTACTCACAGCCAAGCATCGTAGAGCTCGAATGGCATTTGCCAGAGAACTGTCTGTTGACAGGAGCTGCACTCGCACCCTGTTGTTTTCACCACCAGGTTCACTTTGAGCTCATGTGACAGACATGAAAAGGTCTGGAGAACATGCGGTGAATGTTATGCTGCCTTCACATTGTTCAGCATGATTGTTTGGTGGTGGGTCAGTGTTAATCTGAGGAAGGCATATCCATGAAGGGATGCACCAAATTATAACCGTTTGAATCTGTGCCTCCCACTTTTCAAAGGACAAAAAGTAATGGGACAAAGTAACAATTATAAATCAAAGTTTCCCTTTTCAATACTTGGTTGCAAATCCTTTGTAGTCAATCACAGCCTGAAGTCTAAAAGTCATAGACGTCACCAGACGCTGGACTTCATCCCTGGTGATGCCCTGCCAGGCCTCTACTGCAAATGTCTTCAGTTCCTGATTGTTCTCGGGGCATTTTTCCTTCAGTTTTGTTTTCAGCAAGTGAAATGCATGCTCAATCAGATTCAGGTCAGGTGAAGCTTTGGTGGCTTTCGCAGTATGCTTTGGGTCATTGTCCATCTGCACTGTGAAGCGGCGTAGAATGAGTTCGGAGGCATTTGACTGAATATGAGCAAATTATATTTCCCGGAACACTTCAGAATTCAGCCTGCTGCTTTTGTCAACGGTCACGTCATTAATAAATACAAAGGAACCAGTTCCATTGGCAGCCAATCAGGCCCATGCCATGACGTTACCACCATGCTTCACCGATAAGGTGGTATTTTTTGACTCATTAGCAGTTCCTTTGTTTCCCCCTACTCTTCTCCTCCAATCACTCTGGTACAAGTTGATCTTTGTCTCATCTGTCCATAGGATAATGTTCCAAAACTGTAAAGGTTTTTTTTAGATGTTTTTTGACTAACTCTAATCTGGTATTCCTGTTTTGAGGCTCACCAATGGTTTACATCTTATTGTGAATCCTCTGAATTCTCTCTGGTGAAGTCTTCTGTTGATTGTTGACTTTGACACACATGAACCTACCTCCTGGAGATAGTTCTTGGTCTGGTTTATTGTTCTGAAGGGTTTTTTTTCACCAGGGAAATAATTCTTCAGTCATCCATCACCTTTGTCTTCCTTGGTCTTTTGGTGTTGTTGAGCTTACCTGTTTGTTACTTCTTTTTGATGACGTTCCAAACGTTTAATTAGGCACGCCTTATATTTTTGCAGTATGCTAAATGCAAATTTCCCACTTGAAATGAACTCTGGACATTTCATCTGCTCTTTATGAATGGGACAATAAGGGAAGATCAGGGAATAGCTAAGAAGCCAATTGTCCCATTACTTGTGGTCCCTTGAAAAGTGGGAGGCACACATTCAAACGGTTGTAATTCCTACACCGTTCACCTGTTTTGGATGTAAATATCCTAAAATTATAGCTGAAAGTCTGCGGTTTATGCACATCCGACATTTATGGACCTGACTGTAAATCCAACAGAACATCTTTGGGACGCCACCAAGTTGCACCTCAGGCTCTCCAGGAGCTCAGTGATACCCTATTTAGGATCTGGGAGGAGATACCCCAGGACACCATCCATCATCTCACAAAGATCATATCCCGATGTTGTCAGACATGCATACAAGGACCTGGGGACCATACAAACCATTGAGTACCATTTAAATTGCTTCAGCAAAGGTGACAAGACTGCCATGTCAGATTATTAGTTTAAATTCATCTGTGACTTTGGATTAAGCCCTCTGTGTGTTTTCATCAAATGATGTAGCATCATTTAGGTCCTAATGCAATTACCTATTCCATATAGTGTGGATTTCAGGCCTGATTTTTTTTTTTTTTCCAGTTGAGATCTGATGTGTTTTGAAAGTTTCTCTTTAATGTCTTTGAGTAGTGTATTTGCCAGGTGAAGAAAATGAGGCTGAAAATAAGTAAATTACAGAGGAAAGAGGGGCCCTGTCCCAATACCCACACTACACCCTACGCCCCTTTATGAAGTGTGTACTTTGTACAAGTGCACGTACAGGTTGAAGTGCGCAGGTTACAAGCGTGCAAAATTGGAGAATTGGGACAGTAGGGGTTACGTCATCGACTTGCACCTCTGCACCGTAACTGCAACATCAAAAGGGCGGGAACCAGCGCTGTTTTCACAGTCTTGCTGCTAAAAAAAACTATTTAAAACTGCAACAAGCAATTGTTTTGAGGAGAAGAAAGTGCAGGAAGTGAAGGAGGCTTATACACCAGACTCTCGCCACTCCAATGTTTGTTTGAAATGTAACTTCAGTGTTATGACCTACTGACTGCCCAAACTCACTTTGAACCCAGTGGTATCTTACAATGTTGAGCCTGGAAAACCAGTAAAAAAATATATTTGTCAGCTTGCTGTCTAAAGTTTACGCAGTTCTTATTATTCTGATTTGATGGCTGGTTACGTTGACGGTTGTGATTGGTTTTTGCTCAGAACGTCATCTGCAGCAGTGAATTGTGGGTAATATACTTCGGCGAAGTCAGCTTAGATGCGCGCGTCGCCGAAGGGCGGATGTGGGGCACAAAGGGGGCGGGGCTAAGGACCACTCTGGAGAATTGGGACACACTATGCACTCGAACCCATCAACGGGAACGCGCAATTCAGGGACACAAGGGTGGAAGTGCGAGTATTGGGACAGGGCCAATATCTCAGTTTTGGCTAAAACCCAACATCAGTTTGGTGGAATTTCAACAAATGTTCAAGTCCTTTTCAATGCTTGTTGCTTTACTTCTTTCTCACTTTGTACATGTACACCCCCACCACCCCTACTGATCTTGGTTTGGAGATTTTGTGTCACTTGTGATATTTTATGTACAGTGTTTTAGCAGGAACTCCCCCAAATGATTTGCCAAGGACTTATAGCTTCCATCTATGGGCCTTGCTCTACTGCTAACCATGCAGAGCCCTACACCTCACTGATTTAGTTTAAATGTTTAATTGCTCCTCACCACATTGCAGAGCAACCATGTGGTCTTTGGAGACATGACCAAGCTTGTGGCAAGATTGTAGATGGAGATTTGCCCTCTCATCATTAGAGCTCCTTTAAATGAGGGTTAGGTTGCTGCTATTGCTGAAGGTTATTGCAACCCTGCCTTTATTATTCAAAACTAGTTGGAACTTGTGATTTATGGAGAGCCGTTTCATTCAAAATTAAATAGATAAATAAATACTACTATTGATAAATTATTAATAAACATTCCAATGAAATAAATAAATATCCCCATGAAATAAAACGAAATAATTATGTTAAAAGAAATTTTCAGCTTATTTTATTTAATTCATTTCAAGATTTATTTAATTTACTTAAAGATTTATTTATTTCATAATGCAGTTTTATTTTGTGACACTTTTATTTTGTAAAGCTACTTTACGTATTTCAGTGACTTTTACTTTTTAACCCCGTTTTTCATTTTAAGCTCTTTTTATTTCATGTTTTTATATTTAAATGAGGGGGTGTGGTTTTATCTGCTGGGCGGCGCTGGGACAGCAGGACGGAGCTCAATTCGTGGCTGAGGCCTAGAAGCATGCCGCTGCCCGAGGATGCCGGAAGGTGCCAGACCGGCTGCAGGAGCATGCCACGGTGGTCCTTCCTGTTTTTGTAGAAGCTGTTTGTGCAATAAATCTTCGTCATCCTTTCAGCACGTCATACACACACATAGTGCTATTGTTTTTCCATCTGAAGTAAATACAGCCACCTTATGTTATGGGTCTAACACTGTTTATCAAATAATAACCAACAATGACATCATCATTTGAAAGTAATTACTGACTAACAGGCAATAGTAACAATAATGACATCCTGTTTTTCGATAATCAGTATTGGCTTTCAAAAAAACAGCAGCAACTGCCGTGGCAGGCTTTTACAGCCGGAGACAGGGGAGGGAGCCGGGATTCCTCGCAGAACCCCTGGCTCCCTCCGACTTGCTGTCTTCTGGCAGGCAGCGCCGTGCTTCTAGCGGCCTCAGCCACGAATTGAGCTCCGCCCTGCTGTCCCAGCGCCGCCCCACAGATAAAACTCTGCCCCCTCATTTGAATATAAGAACATGAAATAAAAAGAGTTTAAAATGAAAAATGGGATTAAAAAATAAAAGTCACTGAAATACGTAAAGTAGCTTTACAAAATAAAAGTGTCACAAAATAAAACTGCATTATGAAAAAAATAAATAATTAGATAAAAAAAAAAAAATGTTTAAGTAAATTAAATCTTTAAGTAAATTAAATACATTTTGAAATGAATTAAATAAAATAAGATGAACATTTCTTTTAACATAATTATTTTGTTTTATTTCATAGGGATATTTATTTATTTCATGGAATATTTATTAATAATTTATCAATAGCAGTATTTATTTATTTATTTAATTTTGAATGAAACGGCTCTCCATAGTTTGTCCTGTTGGGAAAATTTCGTGTTGTCCTAATTTGGACCATCTAGCTGTTAATTTGTGGTGACATTAAAGAATTTTGAGGTTGTCCTCTTTACTCATTACTTCCCCTCTGTTACAATGCAGCAATAGCCTTGGCAGCAAAGCAGCCCCACAGCATAATGTTGCCACTGCAATGCTTGAAAGATGGTACAGCGCTCTTAGGTTTCACCTTGACTGCCCCAAACAAACTTCTTCTCAATGTGACCAAACTACTTAGGGCCTGATCTTCAAAAGGTTTGTGTGTACAGAACAACGTGCGAACTGGGTTGCATGCGCAAAGCTGATCTACAAACCAGGTGCAAATTGTGTGTGCAAAATGAGAGGAGCAGCAGACGCAAACTTGTTAATGTGTTTTCCTTCATGAATATGCAAAACATATGATAATGACTAAATGTGCAAATTTATGGTAGGGGGGTATGCAAATGTAATCTTTTACCACGCAATCTGATTTATCAAACCTGAAACGGATTGCGGTGCTGTTTTTGCATCTAGATTTAGCACGTTTGAAAT
>JAHUTJ010026879.1:1322-13607 GCA_036250325.1 Characodon lateralis
CAGCGAACCCCCCCCCCCCCCCCCACACACACACACACACACACACACACACACACACACACACACACACACACCGATGCCAAATGTAAGTGGCGGTTTAACCAAACGGAGAGGTCCGTGGTACCTTCTCTTTTGATACAAAGAGATGAGCAGATGTGTCTATTCTTCAGCCATTAGGTTTAACGAACCAAGCTCAGCATGATGTGTGCGCATGAGTGTGTGTCCAATTTTGAGGCACAGCACATTTAATCCGCTGTGTTTGATGAATCATTTGGTCTCTATAAGCATTCAGGTTACATTGATATTAAAGTAAAACAGTATGTGCTTACTCTGTGAGGGAATTTGGTTTTAATAATAATAATTAAAAAACGTACAAAGTGGGTTCAAATGTACGCATGCTCATAAATAGATTCTCACTTTTTTAAGGAGGGAAATGACATGCTGACACATTCCCGGATGCTCTGTCTTAGTGATGCATGAATGTCAAAGTTTTCAGCCCTGATAAGAGCCCGGCCCCTGCCTATAGCTGCATGTCAGGGGCCTCATTTAGCCTGATAGAGCGACACAGCGCAGGGCGTCCTCAGCCGAGGTGACAGCTTGCAGCGGGTCAGTGTCCTTCTGGACCCCCTGCTGGATGAGGGACATGTCAAAGGTGACGCTTCAAGACTCCCAAAGCCAACATCTGCGGGGGTACAGATTAACCTTTCAGACTTTTCCCTGTTTTGGACCTGCTAGGGGCCCCACATCTGTCAGCCCCACACCCCCCCACCACCCACAATAGACCCGGTACTCAGTTGAACGAGTTGAATAAAAGAAAATACAAAGAGGGAGAGAGAGAGAGAGGAGGAAGAAGTTAAACTGTCTCAGATGTGAAGTCAATGTCAACGGCGTGTGTGTGACGTGTGTCGAGACAAAGGGACACTGATGCATCCAAGTGTGACTGTCCAAGCGTGTAGAACAGGGGACATAATGGAGTTTGGAGGCAGGTCTGAACAGGACCACAAAAACACAGCGGGTGTAATTATATTAACACACCTCTGTTCTTCCTCATCAAAGAACCTCAGTTTCTATTTCTAACTATACTTAAAATAAATCAACCCGCAAACTAAAAATATTTACATTGGGTTTTAATCAAAGTCATTGCAGAGAGGGCCTCCAGAAAGTTTTCAGAATAATGCTGATAATCTTTGGGGCGACACACTCGACAGAAAATTCTCCAATTCAAACTGTTCTTAGGAGATTATTTTAATAATAATGATAATAATATTAATTGTTTTTTATGCTACCGATACTGATTTCAAAAGTGGTTGATATAAGATAAAAAAGACAGGCAATAAATAAATAAATAAATAAAAGGACATATACCTAAATGTTTTAATGCATGGAAGCATTAAAAATAATAATCATAGAAAAAGGACAAAATGAAAAAATAGAATAATAAATGAATGAATAAATAAATAATAAATACATAAATACAGTTCACTAGCATTATGAAACTCATAGAGACTTGTTCCCCTTTTCCTAAAAATTAATCCAAAAATGCTTCTCAGAAGTTTCATTGGCGTCACTGAAGCTACTTTCCTAAAAGATCAGGGCAGTTTTTTTTGTAGTCCCCCCCCCCATATCAGCCCACACTCCCAGAGTAAAGTGTCGGACGAGGTGCAGGATATGAAAAAGGCTAAGGTCTGGCCTCTTGGCAACAAACCTCATCTACAAATTCTTATTCGGATCGATCGGCTGCTGCCAAGTCTTCTCGACCTGAGCTTGTGCGTGTTTTGTCTTGCGCTCTCTCTGGCCATTGTGCCGCGATGGGCCTGCCTTAACGCGCCAGTGACATTTGCTTTGCGCAGACTATTAGGATCAGTTTTTCTTCTGTAACCGCCTTTAAAAAAGGATACATTTCACCTCCATTAGTGCACAAAGAAGAAGGAAGCAGAAACCAACAGGTAGATTGTGTTGCTTAGAGATCCATTGCCGAAATACTAAGCATGTGACAGTAATGCATATTTTTTTTTAAATGTCACCACATTGCAACATGAGGCACAGTGATAATTACTTACAGATTTTTAAGCTGATGATTAATCATGGGCGCCAGCTTCATATCCGAGGAAGAAGCAATAACGCCTCTCAGAGAGGAAGGACCGCGGATCAATATTTCAGCAGCTCGGCCAAAACGACATTCCTTGTATGCTCAAAATGACAATTACATCTTATTTAGGCAGAAGTAAATGGCACCTGGTGAACTTTTAGAAATGAGCCCACTTGAGTTTGGATTCGGAGGAAAATATGGGGGCGCATATGCAGGGAAAGTGAATTAACCTTTAGAAAACACATCGCATCTCTCCCATCGTTTTGGACTCCTAATTGAATCCACCGGATCCACATTTATAATCCCAGATATGGGACTACACTTCCCTGCAGAAGAAACTTCAAAATTAAATTCATCTATAAAACTAAAGATTTAGAGGGAGAATATAAAATATTTGAGAACATTTGAGATGTTTTGTAGATTCTTAAAATATGTGAAATGAAGCGGCGGCGGCTGCCCTATATGAGCAATATTTGAAATGTAAGCTTTAGGCCTTGGAAACACACCGCGACACATCAATCAATACTGAATAAAATTATAATTCCTAGAGGGGCTTTAGGCAGAGACCCACAATTTGCTCTGATAAAGCAACCTTAAAATGTCAATTCATTACAACTTTTAATTATTTTTATTTATTTAAGATGATAATTTTTTATAAACAAAATGTAATTAATTTGTAGAACGCACAGAAGTTCAGATAAAAATCTACAAATGAAAAAAAAAAAATCAATAAAAACATACAATAATAAAATCTAGAATTTAAAATCAATGAAACGAGATGACACCAAACAAGAACGAATAGAGATAATCTTTTAATACCCTAAAACGCTTTTAATCCCGTAAATATATCGGTTTTCTTTTCATATAAAGAACGTTTATATTCAAGGAAACTCTAACCAGAAACCTCAAGGCTACAATAACAATTATTGCCTTCAAAGTGCCTTCAAGTTTCCTCATTAATTAAGGAATTTACTTTTTATTTCCCCCCTCCTTAATTAGTAAAAATGCCATCATGGGCGAGCAGCAGATGCCCGACCTGCTGCCTTGCTCAGGGGTAAATCAACTGCCTTTTCTCCTGCGTTATTCCGCGTCACTTGCTCTGATTCGCGCGGTCATGTGCAATTAATAAGGCACCACTTTACACTAAAAGGCGTCCATATGCCGCCCAATTACTTCGTATAACTTCTGGAGACTCCGATATGACAACCAAACTGTGTCAACGATAGCCCAAAGGCCCCTGTGCAGCCTACATGTGCGCTTCGGGTCCAAACGGAACCAGACTGGGCGGATTTTGGGGGGACATCCAAAACCGGTTTAACAGGTGAATAGCAGATCACAGGTTTTTGTGCCATGTGTGTTCAGCTCTATGACTTTTTTCTTTACCCTACTTTTTAATGGCAGCAACTTTAACTCAAATACACTATAAAACAAGAAATACTGCAGAGTATCAAGATTAGTCTCTAAATTATTACAAATGTAATCAAACATATATGTTTGTAAATGTAACGTTCAATAATGGTTAAATTCTAAGAACTAATTTAATTTGGTAACATATCATCGCCAAATATTATGATTGTAATTTAACTGAACATGTTGGTTCTGTCATTTCCAGCAGAGAATGGGAAGGTTTGTTTGCATTATATTGACGTTATAACATAGCTAAACGTTAAAACATGTGTAACCAAGAGTTTATATTTATATCCAGCTTTAACTAGTTCAGGGGCACTACTAATGCTTAAGTTAAATGCGGTAACAAGGGGAGCTTCTTGACCCTGAGGCAGTTGTTTCAAGTAAACGACACATCTTCGCTGTGGTTGTCGGGGAAAAAAGTGAACATGCTGCCATCTTGGTAGGGTAGATAAAAAAAAATAATTGTGCCTTAAATACAACGTAATTGTTATTTTTTGCTTGTTTTTTGTTTGTTTTTAACAGAGCCGGCCCAAGGCATACACAAACACCATAATACTCCATAAGTCCTCCAGGCCAGCAGGGGGCCCGAGAGTTCCTGACTTAGCTCAGCAAATGTAATTTTACTTTTAATTCTACTCTAAAGATTTTTAAGAGCTAGTTTATAAATCCTTTAAATGTAAACTTTTAATTTATGACTTTTAATTAATTTTGAAATATTAGTAGTCACACAGAGGACAATTGTCACAGCTTGGTGGGTATGTTAATGATCAGAATTTAATGGCACTTTGAATGAACCATTTCTGCTGCCTGTGTCTATGCCAGAGACACATTTTATGCACACCATAACTGCAAACTATTCCATAAGTGATTGGAAATTTTCCGCGTTTGCTGGTCAGCACAACCAACCAAGCTGACCCCTCCTTTCCAACTCTTCTGATTCTGCATTGAAAGCTGTACACCAGACACAACTGCCAGATCAAATGAATAAGGCAGAGAAATAACCGTCTCTTCATATTTTAGTAACATGGTGGTATAGTCAATTTGATAACACAAGATGTAAGCACTAAGATTTGGTTTATTCAAATCTATATGGTGGCAGATGGATGATGGGGTTAAGTACTGGGGCCCGGATCAATGCTTAGGGTAGGTAAAACTGCTTTTTACACAAAATGATTAAAAAAAAAATGTTAGAAAAGCGCTATTTTAACCGAAAGTCTTTAAGCTGTTCAATAATTCCAACCGATAATGAATAAAACCAACATAAATAAAATGTGACACAAAGTGTTACACCGGTTCTATTGGCTCATATATAATAATTTGTTTTATCAGTGTATAATATCTGGCATTTTATGAACTTATAAATAAGGGCTGCAATCAGCTACTCCGCCTGTAAAGCTGTCCGTCGTGTACTTAAAACAGTTAAATAAAGTAGGATATGTTCCCCAAATTAAAGGATGATATTTGCATCGCACCATATCAATCCGTGGGCTTTTATTTCTCACAGCGATAACTGGATGGAGCTGCTTTCCACCAGCAGATGTTTTCTCTTCATCACATTTTTTTCGACGAATCACTGCACGTTTTTCTGAATGTTTACTATTTATTTATTTGCTCTGACTCAGTTGAATGCGTGCAGCCGGTTAATTTAATCACACAAAGCGGCTCGCCTCATCTCATTTTAAACCTGCAAGGCCGGGTGAAAAAACACAGCAGATCAGCTTCATGTTAATAACAACGACGCAAATCCTTGGAATTAGTATGTTGTTTTCCATTGAAGGACTCCACTATCAGCCCTGTAGTTGCGTTTTATTAAACGCGCTGTTTTGGTGAAAATGCGCGCGCTGAAATGTGTTGCTGTAAGTTTTGTGTGGAGACGCATCCGGCCGGTGTGCGTCCGATTCGGACACCTGCCCCCCCCCCCCCCCCCCCCATTTCTTTCCACGTCTCCTCTCAACGGGGCGCCGCGGTTGCAATGTCTGCTTTTTAATACCATCTTCTCCTGCAAACACGCACACGTACACGCACTCATACTGTAGTCCCAGACTTTACCGCAGAATCCTACTCTGTCATGCGTCTTCATCATCCTCCCAGCGCGCAGAGCGGCCACTGCTGCGCTTCACCGCCACTTTCACACGAACTCTTTAATTCCAACATATATGTAGGCAAAAAAAAAAGCAAATGTTGCTCGTATTGTGCGCATTTGTGTCTTTTTCTTTTGTATGATTTCCCCGTCCCACGTGTTCCCTAATATTCTCCTCCTCATCTTAGTCCTGCTGCGGCTTCCTTCGGCGTTCAGCCTCTCCTCCGGACCTCCTGGCGTCCCGAATCCTGGCCGGGTAAAGATCCCTACAGGCGGCTCATGGGTTTCCAAATCATCCGTCCCGCAATAGCAGGATTAAGCCCGTGTTTTTCCTGCTCTGGAGCCGCGCTGGCTCTCTATGCATTCCCGGTGCAAGCGCATTTGAATAGTCGACCGGTGTTGTTATGGATCCGTGCGCTCTGAAAGAGAATCAGTATGCAAATTGTTTCAGTATCAATCGAAAGGTTCGATCCGCTTGAGCGTCAGCCCCTTTGGCACGGAAAGCGTCTGAGCTGCATAAATGTTTATAATGGCCTCATATATTAGCGCAGAGTGAGGAGAGAGAATAAAAATGTAAGTCAAACCGGTTTCTTCAAAATTATTTAAAACATTTACATTATGGGCTGGCCACTCAGCCTCTTCCTTAAGTAAACAGCACAAAACCGAGAACAGGAACCTGTCTATCAGTTAAAATCTCCTAAAATAAAGGGGTTTTAATCTATCTGTCAGAAATGTGACGTAGGTGGCACTGATCTATAAATTTCATTATTGCAGCACAACAAAATACTTTAAACAAGTCATTAAAAACATAAAAAGTGACAACAATAAAAGCTTTGTTTCATTGTTGCAGCTCTGTTGCTTCAAGCTGTCGGGACACAGTCACCTTTGCATTCCATGTGCTGTTTAATTCAGTGCCTTCGAAAAGTACTCACACTCCCTGAACTTTTTCACATTTTGCCACAAGGTATTGTATGTGTGAAGACAACACAACGTCTTGCATAGGGAAACAAAACGGGTATGCTTTCTAACGTTTTATGAAGAAAAATCTAAAAAGGATGTTCTTTTGCACACATTTAGAAACACATTGGCTGCAGTAACAGTCACAAGTCTCTTGGGAGCTTGTCTCTGACAGCTTTGCACATTTACAGAGTAACATTTTTGCTACTTCTTATCAGCCAAATAGCTCCAACTCAATTTGATTGGATGGAAAGCATAAGTGAATAGCAGTTTTCAAATCTTGCCACCAATTCTAAATTGGATTTACTTCTAGACTGTGACTGGGTCATACATACATGTACTTTGATAAAAAAAATCCCATTGTTGCTCTGGCTGTATATTTTCTGTCGTTGTGAACCCCTGCCCCAGTCTCAAGTCTTTTGCGGCCTTTGAATTGCCTTGTTTTAACTCCAATTATTTACCTATTAACCTATTAACGTCCATGTTCCTGCTGGAGAAAAGCAACCCCACAGCATGAAGCTGCCACCACTCTGTTTTAGTGTGGGGATAGTGCATTTAGGGTCATGTGCAGTGTTATTTTTTTCCCTCCACACATAATGCTTTGCATGTAGGTGAAAATGTTCATTTGGTCTCATCTGACCTGAGCACCTCTCCTCTGTGGCTAATAACAAACTGCAAACAGAATATCTGATTGCTTTCTTTCAACAATGCCTTTCTCCAAATTGACAGATTTGTGTAAAACCGATAGTTGTCTTATTGAGAGATTCTCGCACCTGAGCTTTAGAACTGTGCAGCTCCTCCCGAATTACAATGGTCTTCATGGCTTTTTCTCTGATTAGTGCTCTCTCCGTGACCTGCCTGTCAGCTTAGTGGACGGCCGTATCTTGGTAGGTTTGCAGATTTGCCATACTCTTTCCATCAGTTCAAGGTATAAATAAAGGTGCTGAATACGGATGTACACGAGTTGAGTAGTTTTTAGATTTTTATTTATAAAACAGTTTTGAAAACCTTTTATCAGTCTCATTTCACCTTACAAATATGTTTCAAGTTTGTCATATAACATGACAAAATGTAGAAAAGTTCAAAAGGTGGGAGAACCTTTGGAAGGCACTACTTGCCTGACATGGGATATTGTTAAATGTATCTAACAGGAGTGCTGGAAAGAATCACCTGGGTGAAGATGGTATATGTGCAGCAAAAGAGAAAGGGTAAAGGTGAAACATGTGAAGCAGTGGATACATAAGAGCAGCAGAACAGGGGAGGTGCCTCAGAGGAGAAAAAAAATGAAAGTGGAGTGTATAACAGAGGGCTAGGACACAAGTGGATCTGTTAGTTTAGGTAATCAGGAGCAGGAGAGGGAGGATGAAGGGACAAAAAGAAAGGGCAGCGAGAGGTGAAATGAAAGGCTATAGCGAGGGCAGAGTGGAACAGTGTGTTCAGAAGGAGATAAAGCAAAGAGTCCGTTATCCATCTGTCCCGGGGTTAGAATTTGACCAGCTGAGGGGGTCAGGGGTGAGGGGTCAGCAGGCTCATGGCCTGGAGGCTTGGTGGTCAGTTCAGAGGCAGATTCACATTAAGGATGGGATTATTAGATACATTTTAAAAGTGGTTGCCTTCCACCTGAGGTCCTTAAAAAACCCAGCATCCATTTTTATTTGGAATTAATGTGGATGAATTCTTGTAAAAATCAAAGCATGTCTGAAAATTGTTGAAATTAAATTTAATGTGATTTTGAAAGAAGTTATAGATACACAGAAATATGCGAAAGATAATGTACTGTGATTCTTCTGGATTTAAAATTTATGGATCCCTTTCTTAAATAACTGAAACGTTTACTGTTAATGCCATGCTAGATATTTGATATTCAATGTCCTATTGTGTGGTGCCTGTTCATTATTGTTTCTACAGTTATGTGGGGTTCATGCTTTACCTTAGTGTTATTGTCTAGTAAATTCATAATGCATATTTCAGCCTTTTTGTGTCAACCTTTTCATTTCAACAAGTTTGAAGGTCTGCTCTCCAAAATGGAGTGACACACAAAAACAGTTTTTTTTTTGCGAATGTTGGATATTTGTTATATTTCTACAAAAATGCCAACAAAAGAATAAAATGTAATGATTCTCATGTATTTGATGTTTGTGTTTCTTGTATATTTCTCTGCACTTCCCTGTTATATGTTTTTTTAGTTATTTCTATTTAGATTAGGTTCATGGTCATGCTACTTTCCTGGACTTCTCTGTGTTCCCACTCATTTGTGTAAATTAGTCTCCCTCCCTCAGTTGCCCTGCATTCTCCCTGCCACCAGCTGCTTAACATTTCATCTGATTAGCTCTTCTTGTTCATTTGTCGTTTCTCCTCCCAGCCTCTGTATTTATACTCTCTGGTTTTTATTACTCGCCACTGGATCATCCTCTTTACTACCTGCTCAATGTCAGTTGCCTTGATTTCTCTATTTACCTGTGTTACCTGTAAGTTCTCCAGTTCTCATTATTAAAACGTTCCACTCCCCTTGTGGCTCCTACACCCTTGTCTGCACATTGGTCCACCACAAACCAGTACTACATGACATAAAATTCATAAAAAAGAACAGAATATTTAAAGTTGTGTCTGAGGCCCAAAATCATCATTGTGGTTCCTCTTTGATAATCCTTAACAGGTGTTTTTTTTTAGCCACATACACTACTCACGTAAAGTTAGGGATATTTGGCATTTGTGTGAAATTTATGGAAAACATAAAATGATATAGTGATATATCATTAAGAAGGGCATTTAAGTAGAATCATGCACTCGTGATTTCTTCATCTCAAACAATTTATTAAAACAAAGGCCAATAACTGTGGTGGGTATACCACAACAAAAAAATGTCAGGGTCTTGTTCTCTTGAGCATCAATTACAGCTTGACAAAGATGTCTCATTCTGTTTACAAGTCGACTTATTGCTGTTGAGGCTTGGCATCCCACTCTTCTTGAAAGGAGGCCCTCAAGCCATTAAGGTTCTGGGGTACAGAGTTACAAGCCTCTAGATGAAAACTCAGCTGATCCTATAGGTTTTCTAAAGGTCTGAAGTCTGAAAAATGTGCAGGCCACCCCATTTGAGGTACCCCAGTCTCCAATGGCCTTTCTCTAATGATGTGACCTTGATGAGCTGGAGCATTGTCATCCATCCATTTTCAATACCCGCTTCTTCCGTACAGGGTCGCGGGGGAACTGGTGCCTATCTCCAACAGTCTACGGGTGAGATGCAGGGGGACATCCTTGACAGGTCATCAGTTCACCACAGGGCAATATTGTCATCAATAAGGATGAAAGTAGACCTTCGTTGTTCATGCAGGGGCACAATGACTAGATTGTTATTCAGATAGCATGGGCTTTTCACTGTACCATTCACCAAAGTGTAGGGCAGTACTGTATTGACTAGACAATAAAACAAGAGTCTGCATTCCTATCCATGTCTGTGTTTATAGGAACAAAGCTACATGTATTGATGAGGATGTGTGCTCTGTATGGTCCGCATGTAGAGTTTTACAGTTTATGTACACCTATTTATTTATTTATTTATTTATTTATTTATTTATCTGATTGCATAATTTTTTTTTGATCTTTTTGTCATATCTTGACAGTAAATAAAGACATTAAATTCCTCTAGTGGTTGCTTATTTTGTAAACCTTTGTGTAATCTCAAATAAGAAAAGTCTTTTTGACCAAACAGAATTGTGGGAAAAGAAGTTTCTTATAAGCTGAAAATAATGCTGCAACAGGAGAAAAGCAAGTTTTGATCATATCTCAGATTAATTTTTACATAAAGTAAAAATTTATTTTGGATGGTATTAAATATAAGCCACTAAAACTTTTAAAAGTTTAATAAAACATTTTAGTCTGTCAACGCAATGTTCAATAATGGTTCACGCCAACAACCGTTGTTGGTAAAAGATCCAACATGAACATTTTGATCAGAATTTAACAGAAGATGCTGGTTCAGTCAGCTGCATGTTATTCTGATTTATTGTGGGCAGGTTCCAGCTCAGAACAATAAGGCTGATTTGTTTAAATAAGTTTCATAAGGAATCAATATTACAATTTAGTGAAAGCTAAGAGCTGTCACAATAGTTGAGATCATTTCTGTTTTGGAGGAAGAATTTACATTTGTATCCAGCTTTAACTAGTTTAGCTATAGCACTAATGCTAAAGTCAAACCTGCTAACAAGCTGAGCTTTTTCTCCCTGAGGCAGTCGTTGCCAATATACAGCAGAGCTATCAATGTCAGGAAAAGTGGAACCTTGAAAAATGTGTTCTTTCTGGTGAAAACAAGAGCAAAGGTCTTTCTGACCACGGCATTTCATACTTCAAAAGAACTCACATCTTTAACTTCTGGGAATTTCTCATACTCACTGTAGTAATGATGGAGTTTGCATCATTTGTTATAACACCGGCTGGACACCAGAGAAGAAAACGGTCTGCTCCGAATATGGGTCAAGAACAATTTCCAGGAACATCCAGACCAGAGCTGCAAGAACAGAACGATTTCATTTTGTTCTGCAGCTTAAAGACGGGGAACAAAACTGCTCTGTTCCTGTGAAGAATGTATGGGACTTTACTCAGGTGTATTTGGTACTGTGGCCAACAGGTGCAAACGCACACCAAATGGTGAAAACATGCTGCAAATACATGGATCAGAATCAGAATCAGAATCAGAAACACTTTATTGCCAGATACCATAAAAAAAGACACATTTTACAGGACTAAGAAGTATATATGGTGAATGGTGCAACACGAAATAACAAATGATGAAAACTCCATCGTTCATGAATGCTGCAAACTTCAAAACACACAAACCAAAAAATCTAATGCAACAGAAAAACACTGCAAAAGAAAAATGCTGCAATATTAGAAAAAAAGAAGCAAAGGGAAAAATGCTGCTAATAAGAAAACAACAGCAAGTTAAAAAAAAGCTGCAAACTAACGCCACAAAATGAAAGTGCGCCGGACTACTGGGGGAAATCGATCACTATTATCGCCATAAACGTGCTGCTGTTTTATATTATTTTAAAATATTACGGCCACCTGTTCAAAAAAGGCATGAAGGGAAACGTATGGAGCGAGTGTTTTGTGGAGCGAGTTTGCAGCTTTTTCTTTTTACTTTCTGTTGTTTCCATATTTGCAGCATTTTTCCTTTTACGTCTTTTTCTCTAAATGCGGCATTTTTCATTTGCAGCATTGGATTTTTGTGTTTGGGTTTTTTGTGTTTGCAACGCTTTTTGCCATGTGCTGTGTATTTGCACTTGTTGGCCACCATACCTTGATACTGAGGGATCTCAGCTTTCATGTGCTGAACAAATTCTTGATTAAGACATTTTTAGAAAAATTGTATTGTGCTGTTTATGAACTGATAATTGTGCAGATGTCTTGTTTTTTAATTTGATCGGTAAAGTATGAATTAACAAATTCAAATTCTTTTAATATTTTCTTTTGCATCAAAAAATATTAACAGTAGTATTAAAAGTAGTAGTTAGAATCTCAAAAAATGACTCCCACTTGTTAAAATGACAGAAAAAAAATAATGAAAGAAATATTATATATATATATATACGGTACACTTGGCTCTTTTGTTCTGTTTTTGCATTACAGAATATACAAATTTACAATTTACAATGTACAATATACACATATCTAATAAAAAAGGTGCATTTGCAACATCTGTATGCATCTGTAGAACATATGTATCTCTCTCTCTCTCTCTCTCTCTCTCTCT
>JAHUTJ010026881.1:0-13598 GCA_036250325.1 Characodon lateralis
AGTAAAGGGGCCGAATAATATTGCACGCCCCACTTTTCAGTTTTTTATTTGTTAAAAAAGTTTGACACATCCAATAAATTTCATTCCACTTCACAATTGTGTCCCACTTGTTGTTGATTTTTCACAATTAGAATTTTATATCTTTATGTTTGAAGCCTGAAATGTGGCAAAAGGTTGAAAAGTACAATTGGGCCGAATACTTTCGCAAGGCACTGTATCAAAATATTTAACATTCCTTCTTAATAGCTCTATTAATATTCAAGCCTATTATGCAACCAAAAGTTACAAATCACATAGCTGTCCCAACAACCTAACAGTGGGATTGATTTTTAATGAGTGTGATTCCACAACAGAAATGTGGTGCTTTTGGGTTGCTTCTTTCAAAAACTGTTTACTAGACTGGCATCTATACGTCAAACCAAGCCAACACACAAATCCCTTTGCCCAATAATCACACAGCACAGGTATTCAATATTCACAGCTGACCATAGCAAACACAGAAACATAGCTGGAAGAGCAGAATATTAAATACATGCCACATTTTGTGAAAGAAAGCGGTCATTGCAGGCTTTTAGTTTTAAAATAAATAATTGAATAAATGAATGACTTTATTGTTAATGTACAGTTAAACGGTACAATGACATTAGGAGTACCTCTTTAAGGTGAAAATAGTTAAAGTAAAAAAACAAAAAAAACAAATCACACATCACACTACTATATACAAACTGAATAGCAAAAAAATCTCACATTGTGATGGAGGAACTTAAAGATAATATGTGTCCTTTATAACAACCGACAGGCTAAAAGACAGTGTTGCAGAGATCACAATAAAAATGTTTTATACAGTGCTTAAGATATTTACTCGTTGAAGACAGCATTTTTTTCAGGCTCTTTCTATCTGACTCTTTATACTCCTTTAAAAAAGTTTTTCTCATTAAACAAATGATCAACTCTCCACTTTATTAGATAAAAAGTCGTAGCATGCTCTGATACCTTGACATATCCAAGAGTCTCTCAGCTTTGGAGCAGGGTGCACTCCTGAGAAGCCTCATTAACCAAACTGCAGTTTTTACAAATGCAAAGCAATTTTGATGGAAACTAACTGTCATGTCTCTTATCTAGAATCACTCTGCACAAGAAATATGTGTGTTTAACATCAAGAAATATGTGAAAAAGGAGTAAAAGAAAAAGAGACACAAGGGCAGCCAATAATGCAGTAGAAATGTGAGTCAAATGTAATGTTTGAATGCTGAACTGTGTCATCAATGCATAACACAAGACAAAAGTAGTCCACACAAAGTCTCCAGCTCAATTTGAGTTCCTTTATGTGGTGGTTTATAGAGTGACAAAATTGGGAGAAATTTCATCTGAGACCTAACAAACTGGCAGCCCATGAAGGGATTTAAAAGCGCTGTGTTGTTACGCCAGTATGCCTCTAATTTACCTCCGTGAAAAATGATTCAGATTACAACTGTAATTTGAAACACTAAACTTCTGGCAGCATTTAGATAGATATTCTGAGCATAGTAACTCTGATATGCACAGGCTTATGTCAGCACATTCCTTCTCACTGTCTTACTAAATCTATATATTACTGAAAATACAGGGATACAGTCAAACTGCAGTTGCAGTCCAACAGTGTCTACTTCATTTGGCTCACACAGCTATTTTTATCAGGGCTTGTTTGGATTGTTTGAGAGAGAGGGTATGTCATATTAAAGGTAAAAACCACAGTAAAGAAAATAAAATCTTACCTGATAAAATGTATGCTCACAAACAGTGTGCGCCTAGGTGCTCTGGCTATTTAATCTCTGAAGTTGTCCTAGGCACGGCATGAACTGTATCGTCTCCTCTTCCTTGAGATTTGATTTGTTCCTCCCTTAAATCAAAGATCCTAGTTGTTTCAAAGTCCTGGGGCAAAAGTTACTAACTGAGAAATGGTTTTAGTGGATAGGAAGACTTCTGTCGTCCCTATCCATGTTTACTGCCACGTTGCTCACAGATGTTTTCTGCATAAATGATCTTTATTAAAAAGGGCCTTTGAAATTAATTCACTGCTTTGGAAAACAATGCAAAGTCTCATGATGATGTATTTCTGTTTTAATACTTTTAATATTTATTGGTTTTATGGTTCTAAACTATGATGACATATTTCCTTTAACATATTTGTCTCTAAGCACATGATAACTTTTGTCAAGTTGTTTTATTGGTTTTGCTTTCAGCACTCTTCTTTATACCTGTTAAAAACTCAGTGTTTGAGATTTTTTTGAATGGATAATATGAGTAAATGAGGTGTTTTAGAGTGTTATTTGATAGTCCCTCAATATAGTATTTAATTGTGCCCCCTCCCCTTTCTAATACTGCCCATATGGGCCATACAAACCACCACTGCTTTTTCAGACAAGTAGTCTAAATTTCAGAACTTCTGGTCAGCTCTAATTTATTCATACAATGTTTATTTTTGTAACTCATAGCACAACTCTGAAATGTGTTCAAGTTTACTGGTGTTTTTTTCTTTTTTTTTTTTTGTCTTTTTCAAATAATTCTGATTCATTTTTTTATTTTGAGCATTCAAGTGTAATTCGGGGTATGAAGCTGTAAGATAATATATGATACATTTGGTGCCAGCTGTGGCACAGTAGGGGCCAAGGAGGATGTGATCCTTAACCATAACAGCTTTCACTCCACTCTGATAATGCTGTTTAATCTGGAGGCTACACTGAAGGCTCTGACATGCAACGCAGACTCAGTGGAAACCTTGACTGGCACTTCACCCCTTGGTGATGACAAAAACCCTGTCTGCTTAAGCAGCTATTACTCCACCTGATTGGTAATCATGACATGGAATGGGGAATAAATCCTTCAGACTGCAGCTGGTTTAAGATAGGGGTCTTTGAAGGGACCCAGTGATTAGGTGACCTTGGATGGAGCATCAAAAGGGGCCAGGCGAGAGAAGGAAGGTTTAGGAGGACTGTAATTTTCTATTATTTTCTATTATTGGCAGTATAATGGCACATTCTCATGCAAATTACATTCACATACGAAGGATTAATTTAAACCAGCAAGTACTTCTGAGCTCCTAAAAATGTGGTGAAGCAGTTTTTTCTCTTTTAAAGGAGTCTGTTCAGCTAAATCTTATCTGCCGTAAGTGTAATGTATTTTGTTTGCAGAAATTAGAAAGGGAAGTTTTTCGTAATATTGTTGTAAGTATTCGTGCTCTCATTCTTGTACTGAGGCTTTTAGAAGGTCACCCTGCACCCTGTTTCTCAAAGCTGTTAATTGATTTTATTTTCCAAGAAGCTTTATCAACTAAATATTGCCTGAATAAATATGGATATGATGAATGTGAAATTTATTTTGACAAGCTAGGCAGAGATGAGATAGAAAACTGTCAGATTTTAGGCATTCTGACAGAGCAATGAAACATAAGCTCTCAGACTAAGGTGTTTCAAAACATTACGGGGTCATAGGCAGACAAAAACCATGTTCTTTGACTTAGTTTAGGAAACAAAATTCTTGAAGACCCTGGAGAAACTAAATTACTTAAAGGTTTTTATAATCAATACTTTTAATTAGGCTTAAAATATTTTCAACTAAGAGTAGATTTAAGATAGAACACTGAATTATTTGCAAATCATCATATTCTCCATACTTTACACAGAACACTAATAATTTGTACAGGACTGCCATGGTTAAAGCGAAATGGTCATTTAAGTCTTTCTGTAGCTGTCTCTGTGTCCAACTGTCATGTCAATGAAGGCAGCTGTGCTGAATAAACATTATCCATTTATTTTCATATCTGCTCAATCCTCTTCAGTGTTGCGTGCCTATCTCTGGTCGTCAACTATAGAGAGGCACACTACACCCAGGATGTCAGACTCATCATACGTTCCGCACATAAACAACCTGTTTATTTAAAATCTTCAACTAACTGTAAATGCATATATTTGGAATATGGGAAGAAACTGTCATACTTTAAAAAAATTGATACATGCAACTTCAAACTATGCAGAAACATCACATTGGAAATTGGAACGTAAGTCCAGGTTGTGAAGCAACACCAGCTTCCCCAGACTGCAGAATGCTGCTCAGGCTAGAGTCCAAAATTTACCTGCACCCATAAGTTAATGTCTGATCCCACCCATTATTCAGATTTTGATGTGCCAACCATGTGCAGACGTTGTGTGGCACGTGAAAATTTGTCATTTCTATATTAATTAGCTTGCACAAGTGCTGAAGACCTAAAATAATCTAAAAACAAGGAATTGCCTTTAAATGTTTGTTTTTTTCTTTTTAACTGACATAATGAAGCGATTATGGTAATGTTCAGCCAACTAACTACTCATACAGCATGCAGAAGAGAGAACGTTGTTTGGCACGATTGTTTCAAAAATAAATGTACAATATAATATCTGTTTTGTTTTTTCTATTTTTAGTATTTTTCAAGTTGTGTATACCAATCTATTAAAGGTTGAACGAAATCTCTTGGCATGAGATGTTGCATTGTTAAAATAGCACAATATTTCATCCAAAGTGGTTTACTGATGCTGTTAGCAAGTGGCTTTGTCTGACATCTGATTAGGAAGATATCAGCTTCAAACTTGACAGCATTTATGTTTTATAATCATATATTGGAGTAATAAAGGAATTAATTCTTGAGTTGCCCTGCTGGCTGACAAATAATGCCTTCTTGTCCTGTTGGCCAATGATACTCGGGTTGCAAAAGCATTAAAGAAGCCTCCAACACTTTTACATCATTTGTGTGGCAACATTTTGGGGAAAGACATTTACAACAAACATAATACCATGGCTAGCTAACTATTAGCTGCTAATGATGCTAATGTTACTATTTGATTAGGAGCTTCCTATTGGTGCTACAATAAAGGGTGAGTTTGGAATTCATTTGATCACCAGTTTAAAATCTAAACTTTGAACTGAATACTTCAAACTAAACAGAAAAAAAGCAAAACAATAAGAGCATGTCATTGCTTCTGCTGTCATTAGGACCACCTTAAAATGATGAACCATCGAATATATAGTTATTAAACCTGACCTAGATAGGGATTTGAGAAACTTTTACTATGTCTGTGAATACAAAAAAAAAATGGATTCCCCCCAAAATATTGTTAAATTTTTTTATTGTTCTCGTGAACCAAATTGGATGTCTTGTGCAGACTTATCTGGTCTGCAGTGTATGTGATGCAATCTTCCACTAGACCCAGAGATTGTCTGGGCAGGTCCTTACTGTTCAGCATGTTGTACACACTATTAGAGCTTTTATATGGGCTGTTTCTGAATTTCCAGGCTTAAGGAGGAAAGTGTAAATGTCTTAATAGATCTTGACTATTTTTATACAAAGTCTAATCTTGTTGACTCACCTAGCATACATTTTACTAAACTAGAAGGCTAGGCAACAGATATCCACACCCAATGATCATTTGAACAAGTGTCACCTTTCTTGGGGATCCAGCTTGTTTACAAAATGACTCCTCTTGAATAGTGTTGCCTCTGACTGGTCTGCCCTTTACTCACCACAGCTTGTTGTTCTTTTTATTTTGCAATCTGCTGGCCTTGAGCTAGTATATCCCCAGCTCATCAACAATCTGCTGGAGCCAGTCCCACAGCACAGCCCTGGTCCATGCCAAGGTCCTCACCACAGTCAAAGCTAACAGCAAGGTCTTTGCAACAGCCAAAAAAATCATGCAAGGAAAACATAGTCTCTTTGCCAAGTCCAAAGTCTCCCAGACTTCTAAAGAAGTCTCTGCTTTGCCAGTTCTGCTGGTTGCTTTGTTGGCCTTTGAGGCTTTTATTTTACTTTTCTATTACGCTACTAACTTTTTCCGGATGCTTTTCAGAGTTCACATTTTGATTAATTTTGCATTGTTTCATAACAAGCATCAATGAATACTGTCAAAAGCAATTATATGTTTTATACAGACACCACTTTTGTGCTTTTGTCAATCACAAGGGCAAACCAAAACAAATAACAGATGGGTTAAATATGCTGGAGACAGAAAAGGTTATTAGAGTTCTTAATTTAGTTTTCACACAAGCATTCATCCATATAGGCATATTTTTCATCCCTAAAAAAAATTTACTCACTTCTTCCTCATTACCCACAGTAATTTTAGCTGTAGACATACTGAAGTCTAGCACATTTGATGTAAAACAGCAGATTTTTGCAAAACCTCAGACCAGGGGTGAACCAAGTTTTTTCATCACTTCACACTGCTTTAACTCATTGAAAAAGACATTGCACTTAGCAGAACCAAGTCGCAAAGAATTATGAGGATCATTCTAGTAGTAGCTAATCCCACTGTAACAGCTTTTTTTTTTTTGTCAAATGGAAGAATAACATGTTGAGGTGTATTTATTGACCATGCTCATCTGTACATCTAATGTGATTTTGTGCTGACAGAGGACAGAGAAAAAGTAAAACTCCTTGTAAAAGAAAGCATTTTGTTACCTGATAAACATACTGATCACAAGTACACCCCGTTGCCTTGGCGACCTGGTTGTTTACTCCCTTCTTAGGCAATCTGCCATAGCTATGGGATGAACTCTGCTGTGTCCATTTTCTTCAGGTTTTGCTACAATGAGTACATTTTTTACTGAGCAGATGCACTTTATTTGTTGAAGTACTTTAATGTTTTTTGTCCATTGAAATGATCTTAAACTCCCTCTTTCAGGTAATATTACATTTCATTAGGTGCGGCGTGATGTAGCGGTAGAGCAGGGAGCCCTAAAAACAAAGACTATTGCCCTCTATGCAGCCTTCCTGGTTTAAACCCAGACCTTTGCTGCGTGTCTTTTCTCGTTTCCTTTTTCAGAACTATGAAAGGACCACTAATGCTGCAAAATCAAAAAACATAGATTACTTTCAGACCCATTTATCCATTAGGAAATCTTTTTCATTTTTAAAATTTTTATTCACTTCATTCTCCTTACCTACACGGTTTTGCCAGCCATGCCTCAGTCTAGCAGATTTGAAGTAAAAAATAGTACATTTTTCAACAACTCAGACCAGATGTGAACTAAGTTTCTTCGCAAACACTTTTGAGGAGGTTTAGAATCATTCCACACTGTTTTAGTTAGAACAGAGTTTCATACAAAGTATAAAGTTCACACAACTAGTACTACTTTAACTGGTTGTAGGGTAAGATGGGAGAATAAGATGTAAAAATGTAGTAAATGTAATTTTGTCATCAACTGCTAAAAACTTTTTTCTCTTTTGTCATATCAGCACCCACTCACATACCCACATAAATGCTGACAATCACTTCTTGCAGCTGAAGTAGAGCTGCTGTTCTCCCTTAGATTTCGATCAAATTTAACAAATACATTTTACAGAGTTTTGTCCTATAAAGAGTTAACAGGATGACTCTTTCCTCCAGCCTAATATATTTCAAACTGCTGTCATGGTGCCATCAAGAAACCAATTAAAAATATAAGACCAAGGCTCCAAATACATCCAGGATGTTCACCTGGTACATTGGGAAAACCAGCAGGTCCAGGATGAAAGAACAAAATGTTTTTTTTATGTATAACTTTTATTTGTTGTCAGGAGTTTACAGTGTTCACAGCCAGTATGCTAGAACACAGCGGTACTTGCACACTAGCCATATTTTTCTCTGAAATGCGATAGAAAAAACATGAAATGAGAAGGAAAAACCAGAACAGAGACAGCCATGGCTTTCAAAGGAGGATCTTATTTTATGCATTATTTGTGCATTTTTGATCAAATCTGGAAAGCAGAATGTGCCCAATACATTATAAGAACCTGTGGTCAGAACATCTCACGTAAATTTGACAAAAATCTTGTTTTGCATTATTTGTAAAACTATTCATTATTCTTTTTACTTTTCTACATTTTACCATGTTCTAACCACAAACTTCAATGTATTTTAATGACATTTAAATGGTATTATTTTGTGTGTCCAAGACAAAATAGTTAGCATAGTTACATTACATCACTGTCTTAATGCTGTACTTTTTCTATGTATCTGTTATATTTTCTTATAATTGTTTTATTCCTGTTCCATCGTATATTTTTGTACAGCCCTGTGATCAGCTGTTGTGTTGTTTTTAATTGCTTTAGAAATAAAGTGGTATGGTATGTTATGGTATTTGGTATGTCGGGGAGTTTTTTATTAAAGCGGAGTTAGGTAATAAAATATTAACCCAACCTTTAAAAACCTCACAGAGCACAGTTAAACCCATCGTCTTTAAAATATTAAAACAATATGGCACAATTGCAATCCTTACAAAGAACATCTTGTGGTCAGATGAGACAAAAATGTAGTCCAAGATTTTTATAAAACTGCTTGTGGAGGAAAACTAAAACTTTGCATTACCCTGAACACATGGTCATGTCAGCAACATGCTGTGGAATGCTTTTCTTAAGCAGGGACTGGAAAGCTGATTGGTGTTGGTGGGAAGATGGGTGGTGGTAAGTACAGGGCAATCCTGCAGGAAAAGTTATTAGAAAATTTACAAGAATTAAGAATTGCATCCTAGCAGGATACTGACTCTAAACATAGAGCCAGACCTTAAATGGAATGGTTAAAAATTAAAGCATATTCATGTGTTGGTTTGGCCCAATTGAGAATTTTCACTGAACCTATGGTTTTGTACAAAGAAGAAAATGCAAAAAGTTAAGTTTTTTTCTTCTCTAATTCTTATAAAGACATCCCTCAAAAGACTTAGCTATAATTGAGTAATATTGGTTTATTATGCAGTCCTTAGTGTTGTACTGTCACACTAAATAAAATAATACATTGAAGTTTGTAGATTGTAATATAAACAAAGTAAAAGTTCAAGACTTTTGAATACCTTTGAGAGACTCTGTAAAACCATTATTTTTATTGTAAAGCACTTCAAGTAGTTCTCTCTAGATGTAGACCAAAGGAAGAGCACATAGTTTCGACCAGTCTCATAAATCATTCATTGTTTACAGGTCCAGGGAGTTATGCCAAGGAGCAGGGGGCTATAGTCTACAATTGTCTTCTGAAACTTTTCATATGCCGTTCCCTTTTAATAATTTGTTGACGTGCCCCTTCTGTTGCTGAGAAAATAAATGTGACCTCACTCTGTAGTGAAGGTCAGGCAGCAGCTAATGAAGGCCCCAAAGCGTAACACCATTGATTTTTTTACCCATTTCATGGCTTGAATGCAAAGTTATTCAGCATTGCCAGGGGGCGGGCAACGGTACAACCTGGTGTTTAGTCACGTTGTATTTCAGTGTCTGTGGGTGCAATTAATTATATTTTAGTGCTCTATCAATTTTATTTCTCTTGATTTCTGTGAGATGTTTAAATAGAAGAGGTACAAGGGATACAGGGAAAGGAAATGTTGGGAGTGGTGCAGAAGGGATTTGCACATTTGTAATTATGGGCATCTGTCCAGAAGTGTTGTGACATTCTGCAGTCGCTCATCAGTGCGCTGACTCACGGTGCTCTCTCCTCTTCATATGCTGATCAGATTTGACGTGGATGGCATTTAAGACTAAATAGCACAAGGCGTATGTCACTTCTGGAGAAATAAGGATTTAATCTGCAGGTGTTAGATGTCATTGAGATGCATCGCAGTGCACTGGAACTTTTCAAAGATTAAAAATATGAAGATTAGGGAGAAGACACATGATGCATTTTTAGACTTAACAACCTGCTTAGTTTGCTTCATAGATTCACTCTTATCCATCATTCATCTGACCTGAAGCCAACCAGGACACTAAATCTGCTATTAAATGTGTAATATGTTTGTTTATACTAAGTGTATACATATGTATGTATTCATACAGCTTAACAAACCGATGAGTCAAAGTATTATAAGCTCCATGTTTTTATAAGCTGCTGATTCTTCACATCCTACCAAAGGAAGTCATGGATTTTTCCTTTAGAAACTTTGCCAACTGACTTGCCATGGCACTGGCAGAATGTCAAGATCTGTAAATAGTCAGTTTAAGCCTTGTCTTGTTTGATGATACTGCACGGTGACAAAGTGGAAGTGCCTTTAAAGCCATATGTCTTTGTGGACTGCAACAATTAAAATTGGTTGGACATAATGATTTGGCACTACCCACTGTTTTAGGTCTTTCACCCTGATAGTCCGCTCCTCATCCAAGACTTTAAAACAACACATTTAATCTCAACATACTGTTGGGACCCCAGCCATTGGTTACAACATGAAATGCCAGTAAGAACTTTTCTGGAACTTTCTAAATAAAATCGCATTAACCTACTTCCAGCACCGCCAGGAACAGGGAATAACAGCGGACTTCCCGTGACGTCACTGTCTGAATAAAAACCCTGGTTTTGCAACAAACTGACCTCTTCCACGCAGGTCCCCAGAGAACTGGACGGAGGGACACAGCACACTAATGTCTCTTTGCGGGCAAACAGACATAATTCTTCAAACTGGTTCCAAGAGTGTCATACGATCACACGATCATATGCACTAAGTTAAGTAGGAATGAATTGCTGTTTGTGTATCCAGTATTCATTCATGAATGGGGGTAATTAAGGTACAAGCGTTGCTTGACTTTTCTCTCTGAGGTCTACAGAAGCAAACTGTGTTCCAGAGAGTTCCCAGCAGAAACCCTGTCTCTACAACGCCGAGCAGTTTTTCCCGCTCTGAAGGAAGGACAATGGGACCGCATCGCCGTGGCAACAGCAGTAGCGTGCAGTTTAGCCGGCCTGGCAAAATAAGCCGACCCACTCCACACCTACGGAGGTTAGCTGCAAGTTAACACTTTGTTCACTGTGGATGCTTTCCTCAACTTCGTTGCCCCAGACAACTTTTCCTCAGCACGGTTCACGTAAGAGGTAGTGTTGGGCAGAGAGTAGTAGTTTAGAATGAAATAAAACATTTTTCGTTTCATGACATTTGGTTTTGTTTGTGTTGAAAACTTAGTACTTTATGTCAATTTATGTCTTCTGTGTTTATGTTTTTCTTAAAAGTTAAGACAAACTTTATTTAAAGGGTGATTTTAAACAGAAAATCGGCCATAACACTCCATCCGCGCTTATGCAATTTAACCCTTTTCTTAGAGGTTTTTTAAAGGTATGTGTTTGATTCCAATGATAACCTACAATTTTCTTTTGTTAGCTTCAACCGCTAACAGCCAAGAACACGTGTTTGCCTTCTAAAGATCATTTACCCAAAAAGGTTGTTAGTTTTCAATCTAGGAAATAATATTTCCCTAAATATTATTTTACTAAACTTGATAACTAAGTAAACACCACAAAGCCACATTTATCCAGAAAGATTTGGTTCTTATTTAAAATAATATATCTTTAAATATTATTTGACTATTTCCTTAATAATATTTAATAAATATTATTTTAATACATAAAGGCAGCTTATTAAACACTATTAAGCACCATTTCTCAAAGATTTGGTTGTTATTTAAAATAATATCTCCTTAAATATTATTTTACTATTTCCTTAATAATATTTCTTTAAATATTATTTTAATAAATAAAGTCAGCTAATTAAACACCGTTGAGAATTGGTCATCCAGAAGGTTGGTTTTATTCAGCAAATCATTCTTTAAAATATTATTTTATTAAAATAATGTTTTATCTGATCTTGCAATGTGAATGGTTGTCTAAAGGTATACCAATTATTGTTTAAGTTTGTTCCAAGACTAACTTATATATCCACATTCATAATCACAACAATACATTTACCTAGTTTTCCAATTATCCATCTGGAAATCTTTCCAGAAAACAGAAATATGACTTTCATTTGTGCAATGTCATAGTACTATACAACCTCCTCAAGTGAACATGTAGCTACAGTGTTTGAAATGATAGTAATACTTTTTTTTTAGCTGTGGCTGCACAACATACATAAAATATGACATTGTAAAATTATTGTTGACTATTGTAAACCCATATTTTCCTCACTAATCTGTCTGTTTTTTTTATTATTATTATGATGTCCCCAACACTCTCCTTGAGCTATTGCCTTTAAGTAAAATCTCTATGAGGTATCGACATAAAAGGCAGAGTGAGTCCATACATCTGGCCAAATTTAATACTGGCAAGCAGGGTTTGTATTTATAGCACTTCAAACATAATAGCCTACCAAATATTGCAAACGTGATGTTCTACATATTACAATTATGATGAAAATTGAGATTTGAGGTACGGTGCAACTCTATTATTAGCCAAAATTGCCTATTGTAGTTAGGGTTCTCACTGAGAATAACAATTAAATCCCAATTGCTTTCAGTTTCTACTGGCAGTTGTAATTTTTTTACTTCAGTGCTCTTTTGAGAAGCTTCAGGACGGTGGAATGTGATGGTGCTTAATATCAGTTATCTTGTAACCTTGCAAATACTTCTATCACACTGCTGTGTATCTGCCTTCCATTTCAATGGCATATGAAGATGTGTAGCTTTATAAATAACCCTTCCCTATGCTTTCAACCCTGTAGCGTACGTACTTTTATCACACACTTATTATATTCCAGTAGAAATAATACTATGTTAAATAAATAAAACTCTTGGTGTCCTGTGGTAAGTTTGCATTTCTGTACAAAAAATTGCATAATTGCAAGTGACAGTTTGTTATGTTTATGTTCATTCAGTGGAGTTACACCGTTGGCTAGTCACACTACCATCTGAGCCCAGCTCCATGCCTTCAATGCTGATTGCTTTGCAGATTAGTTTGTTGAGTCTACAGTGTTCACCACCCTAAATCAGCTGCCCTGCCACTCAACTGCAAATAGAATGGGACTGGCCAACACAGACTTGTAACATTTGTGCATCTTTGGGTAGATGTTGAATGACCTCAGCTGCTTTAGAAAATGCAGATGGTTCTGGTTCTTCTCAAACAAGACATCTGTATTTTTTACTGAAATAGACTTTATTGTAAAAATAATTATATATGCCACTCCTGCAGGATAGACATGAGTGCTATTCAGATATCAGAGCAATGACCCAAAACTTCTCCTACCAATATTCTGATAATATAATCAAATAATGTTTTAAACATGTGGAGGCACTCATATTCGGTGCATAGAGCATTGAATCTTCAACTTTATATCATTAAATAAATAAATTATGATGATGATGATATCATGGCACAAGTAACTGTATAGATATGACAAGACTCGATGTTTCACCAAATGCACTTTATTTCTTCACATTTAAACCCACATAAGAGGTTTGTAGATATTAGACATATTTATAACAAAATAAAACAAACATTCTGTCAATGGCTTTGACACTAACATGTCCTATGAGTACCACTAAAGGCTTTCCAAGTCAGTCAGTCATTTTCTACCGCTTATTCCATAGTGGGTCGCGAGGAAGCTGGTGCCTATCTCCAGCAGTCTATGGGCGAGAGGCGGGGTACGCCCTGGACAGGTTGCCTGTCCATCGCAGGACAACACACAAACAACCATGCACACACTCATTCATACACCTAGGGCAATTTAGAGAGACCAATTAACCTAACAGGCATGTCTTTGGACTGTGGGAGGAAGCCAGAGTACCCGGTGAGAACCCACGCATGCATGGGGAGAACGTGCAAACTCCATGCAGAAAGACCCCCGGATGGGAATCGAATCCAGGACCTTCTATATATATA